>CM046362.1:21009084-21032385 GCA_025413025.1 Ficus hispida | reverse complement strand
AATGATGTCATAATTCAAAAGTAATGTGACATCACCATTAAGGCCTCATTTGGCCTAATTCTTCATTAGACAGTATACTCAATACTAAACAGATATAGTTGATACTGTGGTCTTTGATTCACAGTACCGCTTATTAAAATGCAGTCCAAAATTTATCTGTCTAATAATGGACTATACGAAAATTCTCTTTTCGTTTCGAGCCTTTTGGCCTTTAATCTCCTACTTAGTGTGCTTGATTTTTCTATGGTGGTTTTGAATCTAACTTAAACCATTTTATCTGAAAAATTTGGTTTTCCGCAGTATACTTCCTATACTGCTTACCATTTTTCGATATCGTCAAAGAATTGATCTTTCTAGCCAATCTTTGACTTTCTTGGTCAATGTTGCCTATTCTGACAACGTGGACTCTCTTGGTTACTTTGACGGTTTCTGGTCAAACTTTGACTTTCTGGTCAAACTTTGACTCTCGGGTCAAACTTTGACTTTTGTAAAAATCATAGCGTTTTCATACCTTTTTCCTCAAAAGGTCGTATGCTCAACTAAGCAATCATTTTTGAGTCTTATAAAAGCATAAGAACTCACAATTCTGAATAAAAACCCTAAACCGGGCTTTTGCATAATTACCTTCACGGTACAGTTTAATTTCTATACAAGAAATTGTAACATAGAAAATTCTAGTTATTACAATCTACCCCCTTAAAAATTTTCGTCCTCGAAAATTAGAAAAATCAGGGTAGTTCTTTTTCATCTCATCTTCCAACTCCCAGGTTGCTTCTTCGACCATGTGGTTCGCCACAATATTTTAACCATGGGAATGGTTTTGTTCCTTAAGACCTTCTCTTCCCGATCCAGAATTCGAACGGCTTTTCTTCATAGGTTAAGTCCGTCTGAACCTCCACTGGTTCCTGACTAAGCACATGGGAAGGGTCTGGCACATACTTCTTTAGCATCGACACATGGAAAACATTATGCATCGAAGCTAACTCAGGCGGTAGGGGCAAGCTTATAGGCGACTTTTCCAATTCGTTCAAGAATCTCAAATGTCCTGTATACCTCGGACTAAGCTTTCCCTTTTTACCAAATCGCATCACTCCTTTCATAGGAGTAATCTTGATGAACACCGCATCTCCCACTTGGAATTCCAAGGGCCTCCTACGTTTATCGGCATAACTTTTCTGTCTGCTAAAAGCTATGTCGAGCCTCTGCTTGATCATCTGAATATCCTCAGAGGTTCTTCTTAATGAAGTCTGTGGTTTGCAGCTGCTTCTGCCCCACTTCCTGCCAGTGAATAGGCGATCGACATTTCTTCCATACAATGCTTCAAATGGAGCCATACCAATCGAAGCATGATAACTGTTGTTGTAGGAGAATTCGATCAATGGCAGCTTCTGATCCTAGTTCCTTTGAAATCCAGCACACACGACCTTAGCATATCTTCCAGTGTCTGGATGGTTCGTTCTGATTGACCGTCAGTTTGGGGGTGAAACGCCGTACTGAACTTCAATTTCGACCCCATAGCATTGTGAACACTAGTCCAAAATCGAGAAGTGAAGCGTCCATCACGGTCCGAAATGATCGATTTTGGTACTCCATGAAATCTGACGATCTGGATACATAGATTTCAGCCAATTTCTCCACTGAGAAGGTGACCTTAATCGCAATAAAGTGGGCTGATTTGGTTAATCTATCCACAATAACCCAAATCGAGTCATTCCCACTTGAGTTCTGGGTAGCCCTACTACGAAATCCATAGTAATTTGCTCCCATTTCCATTCAGGAAGCTCTATTTTCTGTAGTTCGCCACCTGGATGTCGATGTTCAGCCTTAACTTTCTGACAAGTTAGCATTTCGATACATATTCTGCTACCTCGTTCTTCATATTAGGCCACCAATAATTTTCTCGGAGGTCTTTGTACATCTTGGAAGCTCCCGGATGTACTGAATACGGCGTCTTGTGTGCCTCAGACAAAATCTGGTCTTTAAGGAATTCAAAGTCAGGAACACAAATCCTTCCTTTGAAGTAAATAGTACCATCTTCGGAGACTCTAAACTCCTTGGTCTTCTCGTCAAAGAGTTGTGCTTTCAGCAAAGAAGAATCTTTCCTTTGATGTGACTTAATGATCTCTAAAAGATTAGACTGGAGGGATAGAACAGACAATCTTCCCGTTATCAATTCTAAGTTGAACTCTGAAATCTCCTTTTGTAGTGGTCTAGGAAACATTCCAATAGACATTAGCATGCCTACGGACTTCCTGCTTAAGGCATCTGCTACCTTGTTCGCCTTTCCAGGATGGTAAAGGATCTCACAATCATAATCCTTTACAAGTTCCAGCCATCTACGTTGCCTCATGTTGAGCTCTTCTGAGTAAAATATACTTGAGGCTTTGGTGATCGGTTAGATCTCACACTTGTTCCCGTACAAGTAGTGTCTCCAGATCTTAAGTGCGAAAACTACTGCCGCGAGCTCCAAGTCATGCGTGGGATAATTCCTTTCGTGAATCTTCAGCTGTCGGGATGCGTAGGCAACTACCTTCCCACTCTGCATCAGGACGGCTCCTAATCCATTTTTAGAAGCGTCACTATAGATCACGAAATTTCCTGCATCTACATCAGGAATTATCAACACAGGTGCACTTGTCAATCTCCTCTTGAGCTCTTGAAAATTTTCCTCACATTTCTGAGTCCATTCAAATTTCTTTTCCTTACGGGTAAGAGTGGTGAGGGGTGTAGCGATCTTGGAAAATCCCTCGACGAACCGTCGGTAGTAGCCAGCTAATCCAAGGAAACTTCTTATTTCCGTAACATTTTTGGGTGCTGGCCACGCACTAACCGCCTCGATCTTAGCAGGGTCTACTGAAATTCCTTCCTTTGACACCACATGACCCAAAAAGTGGATTTTTTTCCAGCCAAAATTCACATTTTGTAAATTTGGCATACAGCTGGTTTCGTCTAAGCGTCTCCATCACCAATCTAAGGTGACGCTCATGCTTTTCTTTGGACCTTGAGTAGATCAAAATGTCGTCAATAAAAACAATGACGAACTTATCCAGGTACTCTTTGAATACTCGGTTCATGAGGTCCATGAATGCGGCTGGGGCATTGGTTAGCCCAAATGGCATAACCAAAAACTCATAGTGCCCGTAACGTGTTCGAAAAGCCGTCTTGGAGATATCTGACTCCTTGATCCTGAGCTGATGGTAGCCTGATCGTAGATCGACTTTCGAGAATACTACCGCTCCCCTAAGTTGATCAAAAAGATCGTCAATCCTCGGAAGGGGATACTTGTTCTTGATCGTAATCTTGTTAAGCTCACGGTAGTCTATACACATTCGTAGTGATCCATCCTTCTTCTTTACGAACAACACTGGTGCTCCCCATGGAGAGTAACTTTGTCGGATGAATCCCTTGTCTAGCAATTCTTGTAACTGTACTTGTAGTTCTCTAAGCTCGGCAGGTGCCATACGATAAGGCGCTTTCGATATCGGTGCAGTTCCAGGTAGCAATTCGATTTCGAACGAAATTTCACGTTCCGGCGGAAGTCCTGGTAAATCTTTCGGAAAGATATCCACATATTCCTTTATGATGGGAACATCTTCCGGTGTCAATTCCACCTCACAATCTTTATCCACCATGTTAGCTAAATATCCTTGACAGCCATTAGCTAACATTTTCCAAGCCTTCATCGCTGAAACCAGTTTAGTTGCTGAGTTCCGGGATTGTCCGTAGAAATTGAACTCCTCCTTTCCGTATGGATTGAACGTTACACAGCGTTTTCGGCAGTCGATCCTGGCGTCGTATTTGCCTAAGAAATCCATTCCTAAGATCACATCGAAATCCTGTAACTTGATCGCGATGAGATCTACAAGCAATTCTCGGCCACAGATAGTCACGGAAGCATTTCGTATCCAAGAATTGGACCACAAAATCTCTCCGGACGGCAAAGAGGTTTTGAAGGGTTGATCTAAACTATTCACACCTCTTCCTAACTTCTGGGCGAACTCCAGGGATACAAATGAGTGAGTAGCCCCAGAATCAAGCAAGGCGATAGCATCATAAGTGGCGATAGAGATCTGACCTGTCACCACATGTGAAGTCCCAGCTTCAGCATCACCCCTGGTGTAAGCATATATCCTGGCTTGGGGTTCAGGAGCCTCTAATCTGCCTTGGGTGATTGAGGGTCCCTCAAGCCTAGCTTGGACAGCATGCAACTGACTGTTCGTATTCCGGCTCGGGTATGGAGGATTCTGGCCTTGGTTGTTTAGATGACAATTCTTTGCATAATGCCCCTCCTTGCCACACAAATAGCAGGCATTCGACCCCATTCTACAGATTCCCGGATGTTTTCTCCCACACTTGGCACATGCCGGGTAGTCAGTGTTATTACCCTCGTTTCCTTTATTATTCCTCTTCTGAGGGTAATTCTTTTGTTGTCCCTGACCCGAGAAATTTCCCTTTCTCTTGTTCCTCCCAAACTGTTTGGAACCTTGGGCAGGGTTACTGACTTGTCCTTTCGGGGGCGTTTCAAAATTCTGACGGGGCTGTGTCGACTTTACCACGGCTTTTTCATCCTTCTTTGCCCTGAAGATCTGAGCCCTTGCTTCTTTATCCTGGTTAATCCAGTATTCGGCCCTTATCGCACGACTCACGCAATCGGATACCAGGGTAGGTGGGCTACTGCCAGCGCTAACTTGCTTGGCGATATCTGTCCGGAACATCTTCATCATCCTTCTAACTTTTTCTGTTTCATTGGGAACCAGTTCCGGACACAACCGGGCCAACTGTTCAAACTTCTTGACAGCCTCCATTACTGTCATTGATCCCTGTTTCAAACTGGCGAATTCATCTTGTTGGGCTGCCAGAATTTCCCTATTGTAGTACATGGTGCGGAATTCTGTCACAAAATCTTGCCAGCCCATGGCGGTAACATCTCGCCGCATCTGTACAGTCATCCACCAGTGTCTGGCGTCTTTCTTGAGAGCGAAGGAAGCACAGAGAACCTTTTCCTGCTCAGATAGCCTCATAAAGTCCAGGATGACTTGGACATCAATTAACCAATTATCCGCAGCTATCGGATCCATTACTCCCTCAAATTCAGGTGCCTTCATCCTCCTGAATCTCTCATACAGTAAATCTTCCCGTACTGGCGGTAAGTTTACTGGAACTCCAGCAGGTGCTACCGGAATCTCAACATTCCGAGGGATCTCTGGTGGAATCTCCGGTGCCTGAGGTGCTACCGGGTCTACTCTCTCGGGGTGTGGGGGAACTTCCTCTCCCCTGGGTCTTTGGTTCAGCTCAATTAACTGCTCTCGCAGTCTATTTGTCTCTTGCTGCTGTTCCAGCAGCTGCCGTTGCAAGTTTGCTACTATAGTTGCGAGATCCGGCTCGGGCGGATTTTCAGGCACTGCTCGTCGTGGACGAACCATTTTCTCGATCCTATTAAAACATAAGAAAAGATATTATCATACCGGAAATATCCCTTCTTTCATACACTTATCATCATACATAACCTAATTCTTCATATCATAACTTATTCATCGTATCATGGCACATAACAACTCGTAACATGCCTTTCATCATCGTATCATAATATTTCATACTTAAACTGGCTTTTTGTATTCTTACAAAAAGTACATTATATTCACAATTTCGTAATTACATCTTGATACGATTTCTGTACATATAGGGCCAAAATTTCGGATGGAAGTGTCTAACACTTTCTCATCATACATCAGTACAAGCCTATCATCCAAACATATAAGCTAGTACATATCAGTCAAAAAGTAAAAATATATACAGAGTTAGCCTACTCTATATCCTCGTCTGTAACTACCGAGGGCGCGTCGGAGTCTGCATCATCATCTCCATCGTGCAATGGAAACTCCTCAGGGTCCTCATCAAAATCCTCCTCCTGCCAGTCCTCAGGCTCAAACTCTGGCCCGGGCTCCATATCCTCCTCCTCATCGTCCGCGAACCAGTCCTCCTGCTCTGGCTCCGGCTCCGGCTCCATATCCTCCTCAGCATCGCTAGGAATATCAATGATCGGAGGGTCTGCTGGCTGATCCTCTGGAGCAATAATAATATCATCGGGGTCGAAATCGTTCCCTACCCCGTCAGCCTCGACGTCCTCGGGCGGCACTGCCTGTACTGGCTCAGCTGGAATCGGGTCCTCGGGAAAAACTGGACCAGGCCCTAAAAATGGCTCTCCCATCCCAGCGTCGTCGATCGGTGCATGAGGTCCCTCTCCAACCTCAGCCTCCTGCATAGCCTGTATGACAGCCTCGGCCTCTAAGATATCGGCTATCAAATGCTCTACTGTCGAGCCAGGTAACGGCATCGGAACATACTGCCGGATATGCTGAGGCAATCCGTCCCGAAAAGTCTGAAGTGCAAATGCCACCATGTTCTCCAAGTCCTGTGGAACGTATGGCAGCATCTCCTCCTGGAACCGCCTACAATAATGGCTCATGGGCTCATCAGGGAAAGCATGCCAGACCACTGCAAAACTGAGGTATCGAGCACGATACGTCTCCCGATACATCACCGGGTCACGAGGAGGTACACCCTCGTCTGGTAGCGGTCCGAAACGGGCGACTATCAACGCACGAAAATGCTCCCAAGTGCGACTCGGCATCGCTCTCTCACCTATCGTCATCCACCATAATCGAGCGTCTACAGAAAGACACCGACTGGCTAACGAAACCTGTAATCTCTCCTCTATATGACATAATCTGAATATCAACTCCATGTCGTATAGCCAAGCAGCTAACGACACCGTACGTCTCGTCCCGTCAAAAATCATCGGGTGCGCCTCATGAAAAGATGCAACAGCACGTCGATCCCCATCCGCTCCAGCGGGATCCATAATATCGTATCTATCATAACATAATCACGTAATAATTATTTATTTACTCATAAAATAAAATTACTTACAATGGTGGCAGCGACGGCAGGCATACTGTGAAATTGGGTAGCAGGGAACCGCTCTGATACCAACTCTGTAACGACCCGCCTAGCACAGGCCGTTACCATACATACATACATGCATACTTATTTAATAGGCGTAACGTAAGCAGCGGAAATTTTTTTTTTTTTTTTTTTTTTTTACAGTGCGGATACTTACACAATATAGCGATGTTTGCATACAACATAATTTACATAATAAGATCAAAACGCGAAGCGGTTAAAATCCCCACATTTCACAGCTCGCCCTGCCTCGCTCGCCACCTTGCACCATTAATTGCCAGTAGGTTGCTTACCTACAGCATAGACGTAAGTCACGTGAGCTTTCGCTCAGCAAGTACAACATATATATCCGCAACAATTAAACATAATTTACCATACATAACTCCTCATAACATACATAGCATACTTAACTCATACATAACATCTTGAACTTATCATAACATACATAACATCGCATAATATATGCATGAACCAATTATGCTCTTATTATGCCATCGTATTCATTCTTAACTTATCTTACTTATGGGCCCTTTATTATGAGTGTACGTACCGGGCGCGCTCTATGGACTTACTCTTGCCATAGCTCAACCCGACCTGACGCGGGTCGGTACGACACAGGCAAGCTTGCTTGCCATCATACTTACTTTACATGAACTCATAATTATTCTTATTAGTGAACATGCTTCATGATGTCACTATACATAAATCATGCTTTAATTTCATAATCATGAACTGAACATACTTATCATAAACATAACATCATATCATAAACACTATTCATACTTGGGTAAGTATCAACAAGAGCCTATGCTGTAGGCGGAGTTGTACTTACCTTGAGTGCTATGTCCCGAGACTTGTTGATCCACTGCAGGATACCTCAGCAGGCTATTTTCTGCTATATCAGAGGACATAGAGTAAGAATTTAGTTCTTACAGAATGTTGGTAATCAAACCAACATTCATACCTAGTCATAGTTATATGTTTCCCCCTTTTCTTAAACAAACCCGGATACTTCCTCTGTATCGCGGATACCCCTAAGGTTTAGGGTTTACTACACTTAACGTGTACTTTGATTGGTCACACAGGGTAACCTTGGCTAAACAGCCATCCTTAGTAGCGTTGGACTACTGTTCTTAAATCTTGGGCCTACGCCTTCTAAAATACAACTCAAAGGATTATTTCAGATAATCCGAGTTTTTAGGCCCGACTAATCATTTTCACTATTTTATTGGGTTACGTTGGATAACCCTTGGGCTTAGGGCCCAAACCAATAACTCGGAATCTTTTCCCGGTCATGGTTCACTTAACTCAATTAAAAACTCTTTCTTTACTTTGGAAAAACTTAGGATTTTAATATCATTTGATAAAACTTAGAACGGGTCTTTGTAAAAATCATTAAAAATAGAAACTGCCTTTGGAACAGTTTCTCACTGAGAATTAGTCAGTGGATGTGCAGAAATGTCCTTTTCCTGCACTGTTTTAGACATCCCTGTGCAGGAATTTCTTGTTCACTGCACAGTTTTGAAATCCAATTTTCTATTTAAAAATCAAAGCCGAATTTGAAAAAGTTTTCTTCATGAAAGTTTTAAATCATTCAAAATCCTAAAACTTTTGTTTTGAACTCGAGACCCAAATCGGTCTCTAACCCGTTCATTTTCCCTGTTAAACTCACCTGGCCGTGCTTAGGGTCTGGGCATGGTCAGGCTCGGGTTTTCTTAAAAACGAAGGCCATTGGAGCCTTATTTTCGAAAACTGTCCGCGATGTCCACTAGGAAAAATCCTAGTCTACAACCTTTGTGTTTTACGTTTTTCCAAAATCAGCCTCTAAGGGCCTCAAATTTCGGTTTCCAGAAAACTGGGCAGATCTAACCCGAATTGGCAGTTTTCGGTATTTTCTTGGTTTCTCGTCCTAATTCGTGCACACTACCTCAACCGAACTCAGCGGGAGCCTAGAATCAACATACAACGCATTTCTAACGTCCCATTTTAACTCGCATGAAGCTCAAACCCGTCCATGCAAGTCAAACAATCCAACTAAATTTTTAAGGTTTCGGTTTGGCTAGTTTTCTTGATTTCTACTCACATAGCATACACATTTCCATCTAACACCCTAACATGCCATTTAAATATTGTTGGGCAGATTTGGGGAAACATACAACCCTTAATTAATCTAGCATACAATCATACTCATAAGCACATATAATTGCACAATTAAGCACTAAACAAAACATAGCTTAATATGCTAAATCAACCACCCCTAACTAATCAAGCACACACACACTAAAAAAAATCTGACCTAAGGGCAGAAATTAAAGGGAGCTTATGCTCATTACAATTTAGCTTGTAATACATTTAAATCTCTAATTTAGAACTTAAATTGAGAGATTTAAGGGCCAAGAAAATTTTTACCTTATTTGTTCCAATATGGGTATGCTTGGCTCAATTTTCTCTCTTCCTTTCCCCTTAGTGCAGCCGGCCCTATGCTCCTCCAATGAGCTTGAAATTTTACAGCCACCTAGGGATTGGTCCTACCAATGTTCCGGCCACTTTTCACACAAAACAGCCACCTCCCCACTTGGTTTCCCCTTCAATTTCTCCCCCCCCTGCTGCTGCCACAGAACCGGCCAGCAATGGCCAATCTTGGTTCCAAAATTTTTCTAGCTTCTTGGCTTGCTTCCTAGTGAATACCTAACACTCCTAAGACTAATTCCTTAAGTTTTTGAAACTTTTTCTCTCTTTTGGCTGCTGTCCAAATTCGGTTTTGGTGAGGAAGAAATTGGGCAAAGTTTGGCTAAATTTTCTAATTTTTGTGAATAGGATGCACTCCTATTTATAGGCAAATTTGAACTTTTCAAAATTGCAAAATAGTCCCTCAAAGTTAGCCAATTTGCACAAAAAAATGGTGAGGTGGCCGGCCAAGGTTATTCTAGAACCTACCAAATTACTTTCCAATTTTTCACTAAATCCATATAATGATGTCATAATCCAAAAGGTAAGTGACATCAACATTAAGGCCTCATTTGGCCTAATTCTTCATTAGACAGTATAACTCAATACTAAACAGATATAGTTGATACTGTGGTCTTTGATTCACAGTACCGGCTATTAAAATGCAGTCCAAAATTTATCTGTCTAATAATGGACTATACGAAAATTTCTCTTTTCGTTTCTAGCCTTTTGGCCTTTAATCTCCTACTTAGTGTGCTTGATTTTTCTATGGTGGTTTTGAATCTAACTTAAACCATTTTATCTGAAAAATTTGGTTTTCCGCAGTATACCTCCTATACCGCTTACCATTTTTCGATATCGTCAAAGAATTGATCTTTCTAGCCAATCTTTGACTTTCTTTGGTCAATGTTGCCTATTCTGACAACGTGGACTCTCTCAGTTCACTTTGACGGTTTCGGGTCAAACTTTGACTTTCTGGTCAAACTTTGACTCTCGGGTCAAACTTTGACTTTTGTAAAAATCATAGCGTTTTCATACCTTTTTCCTCAAAAGGTCGTATGCTCAACTAAGCAATCATTTTTGAGTCTTATAAAAGCATAAGAACTCACAATTCTGAATAAAAACCCTAAACCGGGCTTTTGCATAATTACCTTTACGGTACAGTTCAAATTTCTATACAAGAAATTGTAACATAGAAAAATTCTAGTTATTACAGATTACCTTGGAGCAAATTGAATTGAAAAATAAGCATAACTTCGTAATTGCATATCTTACATCTTTCGTTAAAACTCCCCGCAATGCAAGAGGTAATAATTGTTACATCAAGATATGACAATCGTGGGTTTTCATTCTAATTAGCCTCAAATCCTTCATCGAAACCAACCTTTTGAAGTTAGAAGAGTACCCACTTGGAACTTTGACGGACGCAAGCCATTCACAAAGCTTTCTCTTTCCCTGTTTGGATAATGTGTGCTTAGTGGGAGGTAAGTATGTGCCGGTAGCTCTTTTATCAGGGAGCAAATTTGGTCTAATATTCATCTCTTTAAGATCCAACCGTGCCTTTTCACCATCTTTAGTTTTATTTGGAATGTCAAGCAACATGCCGACTATCGATTCACAAACATTTTTCTCAATATGCATAACATCTAGGCAATGACGAACGTAAAGTGACTTCCAATATGGAAGTTTGTAGAATATTGACTTCTTCTTCCAAGGTCCATCGACAACTGGAGCCCCCCGTTTTCTCTTTCCCCAAACAACTTTCACATCTTTAACCATCTCAAATACGGCTTCGCCAGACAAAATCCGAGGAGCATATCTTTCTTCGGTATGGCCATCAAAAGCCTTCTTTGTTTGCGGTATTCGATGATTTGTTGGCAAGAATCTCGTGTGACCAAGATAAACGGTTTTCTTACCATTTTTCAACCCGATGGAAGATGTTTCCTTCATACAAACTGGACAACCTATAGAACTCTTCACAAGATAACCAGATAGATTGCCAAGTGCAGGAAAGTCATTAATTGACCAAATCAACATTGCACGAAGATTGAACGTATCTTGACGGTGAGAATCTTTAACTTGTAAACCATCTTCCCACAAGCTTTTGAGGTCATCGATTAATGGTGCCAAGTACACGTCAATGTCATTCCCTAGTTGTTGAGGGCCTGAGATCAATAATGTCAACATCAAGAACTTCCGCTTCACGTACAATTCCGGAGGGAGATTGTAGTTGACAAGTATGACTGGCCATGTACCATGCCGACTACTCAGGTTACTATGTGGGTTCATTCCGTCTGTCGATAAACCAAGACGTAAATTCCTTGGTTCTGCACTAAAATCTGGATGATTGTCATCGAAGGTCTTCCATTGTGGTGCGTCGGCCGGATGCCTAAGTTTGCCATCGTCAACACGTTTATCATGGTGCCATGACAAATTCTTAGCATGCTCGGCATTACGGAATAAACGACGCAAACGTGGAGCTAGTGGAATGTACCATAACACCTTAACCGGCACTCCTTTTCTACCATTCGATGGCATCTTGCCCTTCTTCCATCTTGATTCGTTACAAACCAGACATTCATCTAAATCTTCATATTCTTTCCGGTAAAGGACGCAATCATTTGGACAAGCATGTATCTTTTCGTATTCCATACCCAAAGTGCTCAACGTCTTCTTTGCCTCATACATACTTGGTGGCACTTTGTTATCCTCCGGTAGAACATCTTTTAGAAATTCTAAAAGAGTCATGAAACGAGAATTCATCCACCCTCCTAACGCTTTCATATTCCATAATTTAACCAATGCCCCTAATTTCGTATATTTTGTACACCCGACATACAAGGGTGTTTCTGCGTCATTAATCATTTCCTCAAATAACTCCGGGCGGTGCACAAAGTTTTCTTCCAAATCATTTACCATATTGAACATATTATTACCAACGTCTTCCTCAACAATAGGCTCTTTACCTTTAGTACTTGTCGATGTATATTTAATATCGAAAAAATCTTCACCATGTAAATACCATGTTTGGTAAGAACAAATAATCCCATAAACGCGCAAATGCCATCTAACATTATCAATGGAATGAGATCTATGATTACTACATATTTGACACGGACACGGAATCTTATCACCTTGTATGTGAGCTTTGGCAAATGACAAAAAATCTTCAACACCGTCTTCATATGCTTTAGACAATCTATCAAACCACATCCATTTTCTATCCATGATTTGCAAATCCTAAATCAATAAATCAAGGCTTTCGAAGTCAAAGTGTGCGTAATTTAGAAAATATGCATGCATTTCATTTAGTTAATTAAATTAAACGCTGCTATACCGGTGCATTAATTAATTGAACAATTAACAAAAAAGTAAATAAATATAAAAACTATGATTACCAGGACAAAATAACAATTTGATCATGATAAGTTCGTAAATTAAACAATAAGGGCGGCTCATTGCAGTAACATACTAAAAAGTAATCCAAAAACATACAAAATTAATATAAAATACTGAGGAAAACAACATAAAGCTAAGTTTGTGTGATCATGACTTACAAGAGAGATTGATATGATTGATGGAAGATGGTGGCGCCACAAAGTGGTGAACCGACTGTTTTCGGAGTAATCTGGAATGATTTTAGTTCACTGTAGGTGCTGTATTGATAAGCTAATATCAGAGGCATATCACGGCATGGGGGTATAAATCGTGAATTTTCCACAACAATTTCAAAAAAAAAAGTCGTCGAATATAGATTCCAAGACTGTTTTTTTAAAAACCGTCGTGGAAGCCCGAGGCTTCCACGACGGTCTTTAAAGACCGTCGTGGAAACCTTGGATTCCACGACAGTCTTTAAAGACCGTCATGGAAACCTTAGCTTCCACGACGGACTTCGGAAAGTCTTTTGGCTCCATGTTTTTCTCGAATTTTTCATGATGGTTTTTTGAAAAACCGTCGTTGAATCTCCGTCGTCGAATCCACATTTTGTAGTAGTGATATAAGATAGTTGGAGATTGAAATCGGACGAGGGAAACAGAGAATCCAAGTGTTCATCAAAAATATATATGCAAAAATACTGCGCAAGTGCACGTAATCGAACAAGTAATATAGAAGTAAGTAGAGTATCGTATCCACAGAAATTGAATTACCAAAAATCAATTATAGAAAACAATCAAATTAAAAACAAAAATTGATTTGAATACTAAAATTATAAAAACTGAATGTAAATGAGTGGGTGTACCTAAAAATGCAAACAAAACATAAAACGAGGCTATATCAAAGGCTTAGATCGTGAATCAATGATGGGTGATGGCTAGAATTATTTATTTCCCCTTAGTTGCAAATCTGACTACAAATGCTGTAGGAAATGCTGTAGCAAAGTTATACAGTCAACTAAAATTCTGCACAATCCTCTTCCGAAAGATGTCGTGCTTCCAGTTCTTCAAACCGAAATTAACATATCCCTATGGATCTCAGTTTTCCAACAAGAACATTAAGCAACAATTTTAATGTGTTGTACAAGAAAACAACATATTCCTATATCATTCACTTATATTATCCAAGTTAAATCCAACTAAAATTAACCTTCCCAGAATTAATTCTAGTTTGTATATTCTTCCAATTGATGGCCAGTCAATCAACAGAAATTAAGCAATACAAAACGATTGAATAACCCAAATAAAATTCACTACACAGTTAACTCAACATCTAGATTTTCATTGCAACCTTGGTTCCATCAATAATCCTAGCTAGAGGATTTAGTTCATGTTCAAATTACAGAAATCACAAATATAAATCTCAATCCACAGATTCATCATTCCAACGAAAAATCAAAAGATTAAGAAAAGGTTTAGAAGGAACTGAAAAAATGGAAAGATCTTCATCACAAATGAAATCTCTTTCTCTAGCCGAGAATCCCTAGCCGTGCAAGTTGTACCAATCTCCTCTCTCTCTGATTCTCCAGTTCTCTCTTTCTCTCGCGAGAATCACTACTACAGAATGTGGATTCCACGATGGTTTTTAACCGTCGTGGAAGAAATCCACGACGGTTCTCCAACCGTCGTGTAATCCAGAGTCGTGGAATCTTTTAATATTCCACGACGGTCTTTTTCCCGTCGTGGAATAGGTAAAATAGGGCCAAAAAATGGATAATTTAGAACCATACCACGACGGTGACATGAAATAACCGTCGTGGAATTGAATATACCACGACGGTTCTTACGAGCCACCATCGTGGTTGATTCGTCTACGACGACGGGTTTTATCAAGTCACCGTCGTGGTATTCAGTATACCACGACGGTTATTTCATGTCACCGTCGTGGAAATACTACATACCACGACGGTGATTAGTTAGAAACCGTCTTGGTTAGACCAATCTACCACGACGGTTTATGTGATCCACCGTCGTGGTAGTTCTCCTTACAACGACGGTGGCTTTATTGTATAACAAAACCGTCGTGGTATATTGATCTACCACGACGGTTTATATATTTAACCGTCGTGGTAGGTTATTTACCACGACGGTGTTTTTCTAAACCGTCGTGTTATTTATAATTCCACAACGATTTCTGTTGAAAACCGTCGTGGTATGTTGTCAAGTGAACAAAACAAATTACAAATCGTTCATTTTGAATACCAGTTCATTCATTCATCCCACGGATTAATTACACAGTCAAGAAAAAAAAATAACAAAACTGATATCTTAAATAAAATGTCACAATGTACAAAAAAATTAAATATAGCGCCTATACAAAATTCAACAGCATGCTAATGTGGAATCTATTGTATGAAGCGCATGACATATTTAGTCCACTCCTGCCTAACCAAATTCAAATCAGCTTCGGTATAAGAAGACTCTTTTGAAGTAGGACAAGGCCATCGACGGTCAAGCATATTTCTCACATGAACCCCAATACAAAGTAGCCGCATTGCACATTTCCTTGCTGTATTGGACAGCGAGCAGTCTGAATCAACGTCTGTAAGTTGCGTCGCTTTGTTATTCCTCGTCCCACCAGCAACTTCCAATCGTTTAGTGCCCTAACAATTTAACAAACATCAATACATCCAGAACTACAACAACAAGAATATCAATCTAATCATTAATACCAACATTAAAGAATACTTACAACGTAATTAGCTGTTGAAAATCTTCACCCGGATCGTTTCTAAGAGGATTAAAATAGAGGACCGAGTCATCCCACGGATTAATAACAGCCAATATCCAATGTTGGCCGCTGTTATATGGCATGAGAACAAGCCTTCCCCTTGGTGTGTTTGTTATGATCCGGATGATATTGTCGGCTCTCTCTCTAATGTACGCTACGCGATCTACATTCTGTTGCACTGGCGAGATAAGGAATGGAGAAACAAAGTCGTAACGCTGCTCCATTCCGGCTTTTGCACAACAATCCGCTAGATAGCTGAAAAATAATTAAGTCAAACTTGCAGCCCGAAAATAATTGTAATACAGTATCACGGTACTAATTGGAACAAGAAAAATGACATTACCTGATGTAAACCATTATACTGCTTGCACAAATTTCTTGAAAAGAAATGAAATGGTATACATCTTCATACCCAATATATATGGGCATGTCATCAGCATTGACAGACTGCTGTTGTGGGCACGCGATCTGGGTACCGTCAGTCAAGCACCGTTGTGCGTAGTTCGCCAACCGTCTCATATCAACCGGAATGGTGTCAAAGTCAAACCTCAGTTCTTCTTCACCGGTTTGCTGTTGTACCTCCGGTTCTGAGTGTGGTTTCTTCCTCCCGGCTCTCTTCTTTATAAATTTGGTTCGCTTGGCACTTGGCTCGGGAGCTTGACTGGGACCTCGGCTGGCCTGGCTTAAACTGCTTTGCAGGATGATGTTTTTTTGGGCCACGCAACAAACCCCCCGATGGCCTCTTCAATATAGGTGGCTTTATCCGTCGGAATCGGAAGGAGTGCACGTTTAATTTTTGGGACGCTGATTGTCACACGCACATTCCCCTCGCCTAATGGAATCCCATGGACTGTGTCGATTGGAACACAGTCCATGTATGCCCTGCCAATTGCAACCAGAACTTCTCCACCATTAATGACATCAGTCAAGAAAAGTTGGCATTCCTTACTTTCATTAGGCATGGGCTGCTGATCCGACGGGCCGGCTTCATTCTCATTGACGGTGCAACTAGCTTTGACACTGTTGTGTTGATCAACAGGAGGTTCGGATGCTTCCTCAGCCATCGTCTCACGGTTGATACCATGCTTTGCACAAAGTTCCTGCACCGTTCTTTCCAAGGCAGCCAACTGTCGTTTCATGTAGGAGACTTCAGGATTCTCCCTCGATATATTCATGGCATTGTAGTATTGCGTCTGCGTGACAAATTTTGACTGCCCACGAATACGACCGGAATGCTCGGCATTGCCCAAAGACTTGGTCAAAATGTCCTCCGTACCCACGGATTCGAAGCTGCCTTGCGTCTGTTGTTGTGTTAAATCGTCCTATAACAAATACACAATATGTTATTGAGCCCGTAAACATAATGGAGACAATCGTAGCCGAATATCAAAAACATTTCGTATACTTACTATTGTTTCGCCAATAATTTTAACCGACGGATTCTTGTACTGTCCATCGGGTTTGAGACGCGTGTCCCGCCAAATAAAATGTCGGACAGCATATTCCCCCGTCTTCTCGAACTGCAGTTTAGCAATTAAACATAAGAAACATACATAAAACACGTAATGTGAATTAACCAATTATTGAGTTGAAGTTGTTTGACAAAGTAATTAACGTACGATTTCTTGATCGCGTTTCCTATATCCATCACGGCCTGTCGTAGATCCGTATTTGCTCTTTTTCCTGATCTCAGTTCCTTGTTGGGAAAGCCGCTTGAAATCAGCCGTCTGTCGATACGTAATAAACCTTTCCCAATCGTCCTGGATGATGGTTAGGTAATTTCGAACCACTTTGGCCGGTCGTTGCCAAACCGTTTCTTCGTGGATATGATCCCTAACAAAGGCTTGGTACAGATCATATCTGAAACCCTTCGCCGACTCCCCACATGACTTCAAAACCTGTTTTTTGTGCGATTCATCAACAGTGAATGAAGTGACTACTTCCAACCACACTCGTTCTTTCCTCGTTTCCAAATCAGCACTTCTGAAGTCAGCAATCCAAATGGGAATGTGCTCCCGAGCAAGCACTCCAACCCAACTCTGTAATTCATCACCTCCCTTGCCTACTGGTTGCCCTTTCGCGTCAAAGGAAACCGGAATTCGTTCTCCCCTCGTCCTAACCACGTGCACTCTTTTAAGGAGAGTTGCTCGTCTTTTTCCATCTTCATCAGCATTGAATCTTGCTGCGTTCGTTCGTCGTGGTTTCGCAGCTTGAGTTTGGGTTGAGCAATCCTCCTCGTGAGAGTTTGACATTGTTAATCAATCTGAAAAAAAACTGCAACACGAACCGTTATAAACAAAGCATCATTGACATTAAATCATTACAAAGGCCGTGGTTCTGAAACACATTACTATCCAAACATATAACGAACAAAAACATTTAACGAACAAAATCATGACCTTTTAACCTTAAAATGCCCAAAGCCGAGCCAAACACATCCAATTTAAGGAACTCTAAAACTAAATATCAAACAAATTAAGAGGCATTTAATCAAACGTGTTATCAACCTAAGCCTTACCCAACTATTTAAAATAAATCTAAATGACTGAGACAATCAACAGCAAGAAATGAATATTTTCGCAAACCACATTCATATGCTTTATGCTGTAACAAACAGAAATTTCATTCCCCGAACTTGAAATTTAGACAAGTAATATAGAGTTCAACTTACGGCGTGTAGAGCGTGGGCACGGGCAGATTGGTTTCTAGTCTGGGCCAACACGGGTTGTGGGCGGCGAGAGAAACTTGGAAATGACCGAAAAACCTTGGCGTTGGTGGAGGATTGAGCGAGGAATGGAGTGTCAGATGATTGTAAAAGACAGTCGATGGAGTCGGAGGAGAGAATTTTTTGGGCAAACTTGCGATTTGAGCAGTGAGTGAAAAGATGAGCAGAGGTTTGGGGAAAAATGGTGTATGTTTGGGTTTTATTAAATGCGGGAAAAATTTAACCTATTCCTAAAAATTTTAAAAGAGCCGCCTTAAGCCTACCACGACGGTCTTAAAAAAACCGTCGTGGAAAGAATTCAAATTTCGAGGCCTACCACGACGGTCTTTTGGTTCGACCGTCGTGGTAGACTTCATGGACGGAAACCACGATGGTTTTCTAATTGACCGTCGTGGTATAGAATTAAGTTGCCGGTTAAATCGTAAAGGGTTTGCATATACCACGATGGTCTTTTAATAAAACCGTCGTGGTATATCAATATATCATGACGGTCCTAATAAAGACCATCGTGGTATGTGAGATACCACGACGGTCTTTGAAAAAGACCGTCGTGGTATGTTAGATACCACGACGGTCTTTGAGTAGAACCGTCGTGGTATCTTTCGAATATGCAAAATTTGTATTCAACTTTATACCGTAATCCAGATAAGCGGCCAATCCTGATAGTTGTGCAAGTATTCACCACTGTTGCTATATGCTTCCATACACTTTTGCATGTATAAATAATCAATGATACATATTTCTCGCGTAAATAAAAACCCGTATCGAAATGTTTACAACGTAAGAAACGTGAAATTGTATGTTAAGCAATTTTTCCCTTCTTTTTTTTGGGCTTCTCGACACATGTCCACTCGACGTCCAATCGAAGTAAGTGTGAAACGTCGTCGTCAAAATCATCAATCTCATCCACCGGTGGCAAACCCTTTGTAAAAAGTGGAATCTCGATGCAATCTTCAATATCTTCTTGGCCATCCCGGATTGATCTTGGCTTCATTGGCACAACCAAAGATAACTCTAAATTTGCAGGATCCGTTATATAAAATACTTGTACCGCTTGTGATGCCATGATGAAAGGATCATTTTTGTAGCCCAATCGCCTAAAGTCCACTACTGTCACGCCGTCACTATCAACCTTAACATAATTATTGTCAGCCCACTTGCATTTAAATAGGGCTATTCGCAAGCCACAATAATCAAGTTCCCAAATATCTTCAATGAATCCAAATTAATTCATGGAACTATATACCGGATTCTTGTCATTTGCGGATGAAATATGCATAGACTCGGCCCGAAGTGTGACACCACTATTCTGTACGGGATGCTTCTCATCTCTTGCCCGAGTGTAGAAGGAGTGGCCATTCACCAAATACGATGTATATCTTGTGACTATCGATGATGGACCTCTGGATAGCTTCATTACGTCCTGTGAAACTCCTTGCTTCATATGCAAGTATTTTCTTATCCACTCCCGAAATGACCGATTCTGCTCTTCTTGAAACCACTTCTCACTTCTTCCTTTTCTTGGATTCGCAACTCTTAATTCTGCCATATGGACTTGAAAGAAAGGCTCCATTTCCTTAGCATTGTGCAGAACATACAAACATGCTTTTTCCCATTCATCTTGATTTACCGGTGAATGAACGGCCGCAGAGAGTCCTTTCGATATAAATGGCCCGCTCGTTGGCAACCCTATTGGGTCTGCGTTGGACAAATACTCCGAACAAAATTCACATATCCTTTCAAAACCTTCATGTACCTTTCAAAGGATACATCCACCTCAAATACACCGGGCCACATAACTTAACTTCCCGAACTAAGTGCACACAAAGATGGATCATTATATCAAAAAAGGATGGTGGAAAATACTTCTCAAGCAGGCACAAGGTCATAACCAATTCCGATTGTAGCGAATCTAACATCATTGGATCAATTACCTTGGAGCATATTGAATTGAAAAATGAGCATAACTTTGTAATTGCGTATCTCACATCTTTTGTTAGAACTCCCCGCAAAGCAAGTGGTAATAATTGTTGCATCAAGATATGACAATCATGTGATTTCATTCCAACGAGCCGCAAATCTTTCATCGAAACCAACCTTTTGAAGTTAGAAGAGTACCCACTTGGCACTTTCACGGAAGCAAGCCACTCACAAAGCTTTCTCTTTTCGTGCCTAGATAATGTGTGCTTCGCTAGTGGTAAGTAAGTGCCGTTCGATCTTTTATCGGGGAGCAAATTCGGTCTAATCTTCATCTCTTTAAGGTCCAACCGTGCCTTTTCACCATCTTTAGTCTTATTTGGAATGTCAAGCAACGTGCCCACTATCGACTCACATACGTTTTTCTCAATATGCATGACGTCTAAGTAATGTCGAACGTAAAGTGACTTCCAATATGGAAGTTCATAGAAAATTGACTTCTTCTTCCAAGGGCCATCGACAGCTGGATCCTTATGTTTTCTCTTTCCCAAAACTACCTTGACATCTTTAACCATCTCAAAAACATCTTCGCCAGTCAAAATCCGAGGAGCGATTCTTTCTTCGGTATTACCATCAAAAGCCTTCTTCTGTTTGCGATAGCGATGATTTTTCGGCAAGAACCTCCGATGACCAAGGTAAACGGTTTTCCTACCGTATTTCAACCTGATAGAAGATGTTTCCTTCATACAAACGGGACAACCTATAGAACTCTTCACAGGATAACCAGAGAGGTTGCCAAGTGCAGGAAAGTCATTAATTGACCAAATCAACATTGCGCGAAGATTGAACGTATCTTGACGGTAAGAATCTCTTACTTGTAAACCATCATCCCACAACCTGTTTTAGGTCATCGATTAATGGTGCCAAGTACACATCAATATCATTCCCTGGTTGTTGAGGGCCTGATATCAATAATGTCAACATCAAGAACTTCTGCTTCATGCAAACGTCTGGAGGGAGATTGTAGTTGACCAGTATGACTGGCCAGGTACTATGCCGACTACTCATGTTACTGTGCGGGTTTATTCCATCCGTCGACAAACCGAGACGTAAATTCCTTGGTTCTGCACTAAAGTCTGGATGATTGTCATCGAAGGTCTTCCATTGCGGTGCATCGGCCGGATGCCTAAGCTTGCCATCGTCAACACGTGTATCGTGATGCCATGTCAAACTCTTAGCATGTTTTGCATTACGGAATAAACGGCGGAAACGTGGAGCTGGTGGAATGTACATAACACCTTCACCGGCACTCCTTTACTACCATTCGATGGAATCTTGCCCTTCTTCCATCTTGACTCATTACAAACCGGACATTTCATCTAAATCTTCATTTTCTTTCCGATAAAGTACGCAATCGTTTGGACAAGCATGTATCTTTTTGTATTCCATTCCCAACGTGCTCAAAGTCTTTTTCTCCTCGTACATACTAGGTGGCACTTTGTTATCCGCCGGTAGAACATCTTTTAGAAAAGCTAAAAGAGTCGTGAAACTAGAATTCGTCCACCCTCCCGACGCTTTCATATTCCATAATTTAACCAATGCTCCTAATTTTGTATATTTTGTACACCCGACGTACAAGGGCGTTTCGGCATCATTAATCATTTCCTCAAATAACTCCGGCCGGTGCACAAAGTTTTTTTCCAAATCATTTATCATATTGTACATAGATTCACCACCGTCTTCCTCCACATCGGCTCCTTATCTTTAGTACTAGTCTGACTATACTTAAAACCGACGAAATCTTCACCATGTAAATACCATGTTTGGTAAGAACAAATAATCTATAAGCAAGCAAATGCCCTCTAACATCATCAATTGAATGGGATCTATGATTACCACAAACTTGACACGGACACCGAATCTTATCGTCTTGCATATGAGCTTTGGCAAATGATAAAAATTCTTCGACACCATCTTCATATGCTTTAGACAATCTATCAAACCACATCCATTTCCTATCCATGATTAGCGCGCAAATCCTAAATCAATCAATAAAAGTTCTCGATAAGTCAATATAAGGTGTGCATCTTTTTTAATTTTTGACATGAATATCATTAATTGCATGCACTTAATTCATAGCTAGTTATATATAAAGACCCCTGCTCATGCATTAATTAAATCAACAATATATTTACTAAATTAAAACTCCAAAAACATAACAAAACTAAAAATACCATTATAAATTAAAAACCGGCCCGGGTTATTTAGCTTAAAAAAAAACTATAAATACATCGTAATATATAGGATTTATATATAAATAAATTTTTTTAATTATTTAACTAAAAAATCCAAACTAATTTAAATAAAACCAAATTAAAAATACATTGATCGTCATGAGATCACTTAATTAATTAAACACTTTGCAGTATATAACGTATCAAAAGCAATCCAACAAATTTCAAATTAAAATTTACATAATATGGCCGGGTTCGTAAATAAAAATATATACAGAGGAAAACAACTTCCTTGTTTAGTTAATTTGTGTCATCATCACTTACAAAAACGACGGGAGAGCAGTAGAGGCGGTGGTTAGAATCCTTTGCGGTGTATGGAACTGTTGAAGGAGCGATCTGATATGATTTTGGTTCACGCAGCAGCTCTACCAATGTGGAAAAAACAGGGCAACACCTTTTATATATGACTGAAAAAAAGTACGATGTTTCCACCACGGTTTTATGGAAACCGTCGTGTAAGAACGTAATTACACGACGGTTTTAGACAACCGTCGTGTAATACACGGAAATACCACGACGGTTGTATAGAACCGTCGTGTAATAATCCAGATATTCCACGACGGTTCCCATAAACCGTCGTGGAATATATACTTCCATGACGGTTTTACACAACCGTCGTGGAAATACAATATTCCACGATGGTTTTAAACAACCGTGGTGGAAATATAAAATTCCACGACGGTTTTCGGATGCCACTTTTCTGTTCCGTGTTTTTGCCATCGTTTCAACGACGGTTTTTAAAAAACGGTCGTCCAATCTCAGTCGTGGAAGCGACATTCTGTAGTAGTG
>CM046362.1:20961564-21008984 GCA_025413025.1 Ficus hispida | reverse complement strand
TCATTTCTCTCTCTAAAAACGGCAAAACAATTTTCATTCTAAACTCATAAGCTTTGTTTGAAAAACTAAGCTCAAGCTCGGTTTTCAATATTTAAATTTTATCTTTTTCTTAAAAAATTTTATCTTTTTTCTCAAAAATTTTTTGTTTTTTTTCCCAAAAAGTAACAAAATTTACTATTTCAATTTTAAAAACTCAACTCAAACTCATTTATTAAACGGACCCATAATTTTCCATCATTACTTTCCTCGTCTTTTTCTACACCGATTTGTTTCCTCATCTCTTTCCCTAACCCAAATTTACTCCCCGACTCTTTTCTCAGCTACCAAACAACAAAAATTCTTCCATTAAAAATCGAAGAAGAGAAAAACTTGGAAGAGGAAGAAACGGAAAGCGAAAACCAATCAAAAATTGAAGAGGAAGAGGAAGAGGAAAACTTGGAAGAGGAAGAAACCAACCCAAGCTCCGTCGAGTGGAAGAACCGCATGCTTGTAAATCGGGAACCGACCTAAACAAGGTTGATAAATACAAAACAGTAAAGTTGAAAAAAAAAAGAATGAAAAGGCACATGCCTGCTTTAAGTAACTTTTATAATAGTAAGAGAAAATTTTTGATAACACAAATAACAAGGAGATCGTAGAACTTATTTTATAGAAAGTTTAAATTGTTTCATTGAAAAATCGTTTGAAATCAAAATTTTTATATTAATTTTTATTTTTTTTTTAATTTTTTTATCTTTTTAAAAAATATTTTATCTTTTTTAAAAAGTTAATATAAATTATTATTAAAATTTAAAATTTATAACTCAAACACGGACCCATGATCTATTGATTGAAATTTATAATGTACATTATTATGGTATACTCTAATTCATTGTATCGTAGACTAAAAAAAAAAAAAAAAACTAAAAAAGCCACTGTTACTCGTCCTTCTTCCCCTCCTTCCCCCGACCTCCACCGTATAGTAGGAGTTTGTCGCCGGCACAATCAGCAGAGTCACTTCTCCAGCGACGAGGAGAGAAAAAGCTTGACATCTTGAGCGACTCTGAAAGCAACCGTCAAGAACTCCGTCTCCGACTGCATCTTCGTCTTCTGCGACGAGATCTCCATCGTCTCCAGCACCGTAGCGCAATCGCGATCTCCGCGATGAAGATGACCTCACTTGACGGCAAAATAGAGAGGAAATCACAATCGCGAATCAGATCGCCTTTGATCTCATGGCCGTCGGCACCTTGAGCTCGTCATTGTCTCCGGCGATGGCCTCCTCTATGACAGTTTAGGTTAAGACGTCCTTCGCCACCAAATCGCTCGTTGAAGAGTGCCCGACGATTCGGGATCATTCTCGTGATATCCACCTCCTTGAGAACTGTCGGAGAAATGCTCGCCATGGTCGTCGGCGAAGAGAGAGATTTATGCTCAGCAGAGAGAGGGGAAAAAAAAAAAGGGCCGGCAAGGAGAGAGTTGGTAAGAGGAGAGAGAGAAAAAGAAAGCAAAATATCAAATTACCTTAATATTCGATCAGATAATTCACATATCAAAATAACAACTTCATCTCACCCTTCGTAACAAATGAACATCAATTATCAACCATTAGATAAAGACACATGCGTAGTTTCGAGTCTCTACCCCGTATTCACCCCAAAATAACATAGAAATATTTTTTAAAAATCCTTTAAAAAATATTAAAATAAATTTTTGTGATTTTTAAATTATTGTTAATTATTAGTAAGGATTACGGTCCATTTTTTATCATAATGTGTTAAGTTCAAATATACTTCTTTTAAGTAACCAAAAAAAAAAAAAAAAAAAGAAGAAGAAGAAGAAGAAGAAGAAGAAAAAGAAATTAGATAGATAAACAGTTTTTATACACATTTTCAATTAGAAGAAAGAAGTAAATAACATTTTTTATAAAATAATTGACGGCAAATTCATGTTTTAAATATTCAAAATAACACTAGTTTTTCCAATAAATCATTTATTTACGTCAAGATTTAAGATTTATTATGCTACTTATTTATTTATAGTTTATAAATATATCATTTACCTAATAAATTTTTCATTTGCTTGATAAACTAATGTATGCACATACTTACATGTACGAAATAGACAAATAAAACAAAAGCAAAAATAAAATAAAAAAATAAAAATAAAAATAATTTCTTTTAAAAATTTTTAAAGAATTATTTTTTAATAAAAATTACCACCTGATAGATTTGAGTAAGTTGAATGACACTGTTGTAGTGCCATTCGTTAAAATATATATTTTTCTTTCCCTAAAATGGTCAATCAATTTTTAACTAGTCAACCAATGATCGATCACGTAATATTATTAAGGATAAATGTTAAGCTGGTCCCTGAATTTTTAACTTTGTGAATTTTGATCCATAAACTTTTTTCATAGCTACAATGACCCTAAATTATAAAATATTACAACAATAGTCCTCACGTTAATTTTAGACAGAATCTGTAATTAGTATCACTTTTTGACTAACTTACTATATTCTTTTAAAAATTAATATAAATGACTATTGTATTAACATTTTAATAATTTAGGCATTCACCATTCTTTTTTTTTTTTTTTAGTTGAAATGATTATAAATTTTAAAAATATTGGTACAGTAATCATTTCCCTTAATTTTTTTTTACGGAATTTGCAGTTAGCACCACTTTTTGAATCAAATTACTAACAGATTCCTAAAAAAAATGATGGAAATGACTATTGTAGTAATATTTTAAAAGTTTAGGGGCATTCCAGCTACAAAAAAAGTTTAAGGACTAAAATTGTACAAGATTAAAAGTTTAGGAAAAAATGAGCAATTTGTCGTATTATTAATTTAGTGAATCACTGACGGATTATAATGTAGGGGAGGCTGCGGTAGAGACCCTCTGAGGGGCTCTACCGGTAAAGCCTCTTTTTTGACCGTTAAAATTAATCGAACGGTTCAAACGTTGATGATGTACGATATTTATCATATACCTAATCTCACATAATCATCCCACCTAAAATCTTCTCCGTCGCCGGCGATCTTCGCCGCCGGCGACTGACGTCGGCGGCTCATCCCCGACGCCGCGACCCAACTCCCGCCACCTCCGGCCCCCAGCCCCCAGCCCCAGACGCCGGCCGTCGCCGCCGGCACTCCATTTTCTCTCTTCCCCTTTCTCTCTCTTATCTTCTCTCTCTTCCCCTTTCTCTCTCTTCCCCTCCCCCCGCCAACCCCACCCCCGGCCTCCCCCCACTCCCGCCGCCACTGATAAATGTACAAAAATATATTTTTATTATATAATTTATAAATAAATCACATTTTAAATAAGGATTTTCATAATATTAATTCATAATATTTTACTTTAGAAATATTTATTATTTTATTGTTTGATATTTCCTCTTTCTTTTTTCCTTTCTTTTTCTTTTCCTTTTCCCTCCCTTCTTCCGCAGGCGCCAGCTCAGCCCCCTTCAGCTGCTCCTCCACGCGTGCAGCAGCCCACCAAATTCTCACCCAAGTCCGCGCGCAGTAGCTTCAGCCCGAGAAACCAGGCCCAGTGCGAGATACGGGCCGAAATTCCAGCTCAGCCCTTTAGTTGCTTCCTCACGTGCAGCAGCCCACCGCGAAACCAAGCCCAAGATTCCAGCCTGCGATCTCAGCCAGCCCGTATTCCAGCAGCCCGTGGCGCCATTCCAGATTTCCAGCCCACAAATCCGCGCCCAATCCAGCTGGTTTACCGCAAATCTCCACGTAGCTAACCAGCCTGGTTAGCGGATTTGTTGGCCAAAAATCAGTCCCAGCATGTTGATTCGAGCCTATATAATGAGGGCTCCTCAAGAGGACGTGGAGAGAGTTTTTCCATTAATTTTAGCTAGTTTTTAGTATTGTTTATTTTTCATCTCATATTTCTTGTTAGAACTTTGTGAGATGAATAGCATTTTAGGCTAATTACTCTGGGTAAAGCTAGAGATGAACTCATGTGTTGAGTATTCCAATTGAGGTTTTGTTTATCAGTGTTATAATGCAATATATTTGAGTGAATTATTCTTCTCCATTTTCTAATTTCTTTGAATGCAAAATATTATGTGCTAAGTTTTTATATAGATTCAGTCATGCTTTTTCTATGTAAATTTTATCATAAAATGTTTTGTAATTAGAATTATTTTAAATTGATCTTTACTGCAATATTGTCAATTTGATATATTGTCGATTTTAGATAATTTATTATAATAATCTTTTTGGACTTAAAGTGAGAAGTCTAATTCATTTGAATTCTTTTATTAAATCAAAATTAAAAAAATTGGAAAACAATACTCATGAGGGATTCTTGATGCTTTACCACCTTTTAATTATTGAATTTCTCATTTCTAAATTACGGTGTTTTAAAAATCACAAAATATTTCTTTTCCTTCTTTCTTTGATTACTTTTTCCTCTAACGCTTTATTCCGCTAATCTTTCTGTTTGTTTTTATCACCTCCTCGTGGGATCGACCGTCCTAATTGTGTTACAATCGACCGCTTGTTTTTGTACACATTTGGGCGTAACCAGCCACCCTCCCCCGACACCCCCCCCCCGACGACACCCCCTCTCTCTTCCCCTTTCTCTCTCTTGGGCGTAACCAGCCACCCTCCCCCGACACCCCCCCCCGACGACACCCCCTTCTCTCTTCTCTTCTCTCTCTCTTCCCCTTTCTCTCTCTTCCCCTCCCTCCCGTTGGCCCCCACCCCCGGCCTCCCCCACCCCTGGCACCCCCCCCCCCGACGACCCCCCTCTCTCTTCCCCTTCTCTCTCCTCTCTTCCTCTCTCTCTTCCCCTCTCTCTCTTTCCCCTCCTCTCTCTCTCTTTCCCTCCCTCCCGCCGGCCCCCACCCCTTGCCTCCCCCCACCCCCGACGACCCCCTCCCCCGCCGCCACCCTCCCCTGCGCCCCATCCCCGGCGCTCCCATCCCCCGGCGATTTCGCGAATCGCGATTTTGCGATTCTCGCGAAATCGCCGGGGATGGGGGCTCTGGGAGTGGGGGAGGCCGGGGACGGTGGCAGGCGTGGGAGGGGGTCGTCGGGGGTGGGGGCCGGCGGGAGGGAGGGAAAGAGAGAGAAAGGGGAAGAGAGAGGGGAAGAGAGAGAGAGAAGAGAAGAGAGAGAAAGGGGAAGAGAGAGGGGGGGTCGTCGGGGGATGCCGGGGAGGGTGGCGGCCGGGGGTGAGGGGAGGCCGGGGTGGGGGCCGGTGGGAGGGAGGGGAAGAGAGAGAAAGGGGAAGAGAGAGGAGAAGAGAAGAGAGAGAAAGGGGAAGAGAGAGGGGGTTGTCGGGGGGAGGCGGGGGTGGGGGTCGGCGGGAGGGAGGGGAAGAGAAAGAAAGGGGAATAGAGAGAGAAGAGAAGAGAGAGAAAGGGAAGAGAGAGAAAATGGGATGCCGGTGGCGACCCCCGGCGTCCGGGGCTGGGGACCGGAGGTGGCCGGAGTTGGGTCACTGGCGTCGGGGATGAGCCGCCGGTGTCAGTCGTCGGCGGCGGAAAGATTGCCGGCGACGGAGAAGATTTTAGGTGGGAATGATTATGTGAGATTAGGTGTATGATAAATATCGTACACCATCAATGTTTGAACCGTTCGATTAAATCTTAACGGTCGAAAAAGAGGCTTTACCGGTAGAGCCCTCAGAGGGTCTCTACTGCAGCCCTCCCTATAATGTAAGTCACTAATTTTCATAATAAATAAATGATTTATCACAATTTTATAACTAATTAACTAAATTTGAAAAAAAATGATATAGTTAATAACTGATGGTCAAATTAAAAAAAATTGACAAACGATCATTTTATCAAATAAAAAAAATTTAGACATTTATTATATTGAGTTACTAAAAAAGCCCACACAACCTCCTTTCCTTTTATTATTATTTCAAATATTTTAAAATTTTAGAACCCGTTTGGAGATATTTAGAAATGTAGTTTGTAAATATTTGGATTGGGGTTCACATAAGTTTTGGAGGCATGTATTGGGATAAAATGTTTTTAAAAAAGTATGATTGGAGTTTTGTGTTCCGTTGAGAAATATTTGAAAAAGGTAATATTAAGTTAAAAAACAGTAATATTTTGGGAAAGTATGTTTTCTTGATTTAATAACTAAAAAAATCATATAATATAAATTTTATTAAAAAAATGAAAAGAAATCTACAAAATCAAATGTAGTGCTAAATGCGATCTCCACATCAAAATTAATAAATCAAGTCTCTAAAGATGCCCCAAACAGCCCTTACTTTTTTTTTTTTTTTTTAATTCTAACTGTTTTCGTAAAAAATTACTTGCTATAATTTCCTATCTTTTTTTTTTTTTTTTATGTAAATATAATTTTCTATTCAGGTCGGGAAAAAAAAAAAAAAGTGTTATGCATTTACCTTGAGCATATTCCAAAGAAAACCGCAAATTTTCTCTAGTCTCCTGAGAAGCACGGATTGCACTATGCGATCTGACTAAAAACCGACGTGGAAAGTACCAGCCCCGATAATTTCTCATACCCAAAAACCCCAGAAAAAGAAAAAAAAAAAAGAAAAAAAAACTTGATTAACAAGAAACCCAAAAAAAAAAAAACTCCTCGTACCTATAAAATCAAACAAAAACCTCAGTCACAGTCGTCCAAAAATCCAGTCTTTCGGTGATTCCGATGTCGAAGCTGAAGATTGCGGGGACATGGGCGGGCGTTCTGGAGGTGGAATTGGATGTTTGGACGGTGCCCATGTTGCGAGAAGAGGTCGCCAAGCGGTCCCACTGTGGGCCCGACTCCATCAATCTTATATGCGCCGGCCGGATCCTCAAAGACGGCGATGGGTCCGAGAAGCTGACCCATTTGGGTCTCAAGAACAACGCCAAGGTCTTGGCCACCCGTGTCTCCGCCGAGGAGGGCAAGTCCTTGGGCAAGGACTTGTTGGCCGAGGACGAACGCTCCAAAAGGCTCGCCCGAGTGAAGTATGTGGACTTTTCTTAGATATACATATATTTTTTCATCTTTTCTTTTCTTTTTCTGTGTGTTGTATTTGGTTATCCAATTGAATTTGTAAGTGGGTCTGCTGAGAAATTTCATATGTGTTTTTTTGTTAAAACAAAACTTGGGGTTGGGATTCGAACTCTGTTAGTGTTGAATTACCGTCCGACTATTCCCGCGACCACAATAATATTTTTTTTTTTGAGCTTTTTAATATTTCTTGGGTTAGATAAAAGTTGGAACTTTTTCTTCCTTTGAGTGTTGAAATTGTGGCGGGTTGCCCAATATTGGGACAATGTGCAAATTTCAGAGGTGAGACAATAGGAGTGCATTTTAGAAAGCGACATAAACAGTGTTTAAAATTCAGGACCATTTGCTTGCTTGCATAACACTGGATTTCGAATTCTCCCAAAAGTTTAAATTGATAGAGTATGCATCATAATTTAGTAACTGAATAGAATTCTGGCTAGAGCTGTTTTCGATATGATTTTACAGGATGTGTTTGGTTGTCCAATTTTCCCACTTCGTGGGTTTTTTTACTCATGAAAGGCCTGTGTGGCATTGCTTTTACTTGTGTTTTTTAGCAGGGGAAATAGAGAAGTAAAACATATTGCTTTTGAGTTAGTTGTAAATGAATTTTCAAGAAAGCGTAATGAAACAAAAAGGATATATAAATCTTCTAATGAGCAATAAGTATATCGTGATGAAGTTTAAAAAATCTCATTGAAAGTCTGGTACGAGTTTCAAAATATTATCAGAAGAGCTTTTTTGAGAAAGCTATATTTTGGGGCTTTGACCGGAAGTTCTTTTGGAAGGGCAAAGCTCTTTTGAAAATTTATCTATTATCCAAACCCTCACCGAAGCAACTTTTGGTCCTACGAAGCCAAAAGCAATTTTCAGGAAGCAATGCCAAACATGCTCGAATCATCTCTATAGAGGAAGTTATGAGCATGTTGGCCCTATTTACTTTTCAGTTTCTTAACAGGGGGAAAGGGGAGGGGGGAAAAAAAAGTGTTTAATGTTGTTTTATGCTTTCTGCGAACATTCTCTCTTAAGTTGTTTGTGTCTCTGTATTATTAAATCGACAGGGCAGCTGCAGCTGCAATTTCAAAAAGGCATGCAGATGGTTCCTTACCACTTGAAGATCAAGTTATAGAACTTGAAGATCAAAGTGGCCGGCAAGTGAAATTAGGAACCGACACTGATCAGCGGTATGGATGATATAAGAGTGTTCTTTTAAAACTTTTACAGATTGGTTGGAAACTTCGGTGGAATCACTTTAGTCTTTTATTGAGGATTCAAGAATATGTAGTCGGGTTCTAAATTTTGGAATGCAATTTGAACTCATTTGATAGGGCAATCATGATGGGCCTGATGCTTCATACCAATGCAAAGGAGCTAATTAGGAAGCAAAATTACAAGGATGCGTTAGAAGTACTCACTATGGGCGAGGTCAGTTTCTGGTAGCCCCGCACAGTTTGTTAATAGTTAATTGGTAAAGTTAGTAGCATCTGTATTTTTGTTTTCTTATGGCCTAGAGGGGATAAGTTACAACTTGAATTGTTTGTTGCCTTTTTCAAGGCATTTTTATTAGCTAATTCTGATTATTAGTTAATAGAAGGCATTCAAAAAATAATGCATTTTCTGGTATTTCATTACGATGGGATTTAGTTCGAATTTTATGCCACTAAGAAATGTGCTAAATCCGATTGCACTTGTCTCTCTTTTGTAGGAGGCGTTCTCTGTATGTGATCCAAAGGTCATTGAGGTGAGTTCTTTTATATTTATAAAAGGAAGTTGATATGATCTCTTTACTTTCACCTTTTTGGTTTTTCCGCCAATGGTTGAATAGCTCAAATTTGATCCTAAATGCTGTCTTAAGATGTTTCATTAGACTGAGCTTCTTATTGGCAAGGCTGAATTTGGCCGTTATTGTGTCGTAAGGACAACAAAACATGATTGTAAAGTTTCAAAGGAACGAATTGCTTTCTTGTGTAAACTTTATTCTCTTCTTTTTTATTCTTGCAGTCCTCTTCCTATTGGGCCAAAGAATAGAAAATACAAATGTTGATAAGTTGTTTCCAATCTTGAACCTAAAAATGATTTGTCATTTGATCTAAAATGACTTGAAGCTAATCTAGAAACCATGACATGGTGAAATGCTATTTGATCCCATACAGGCAATTACAATTGTTTCACTTTGTTAAATTAATAAACCGATTCTTCTTTCCTTAGCTATCTTTCCTTTTATTTAAAAATATTCTTGACCATTTTTGCCATGTTGCTTTCAGTTTATTGACAATCCCCCAATACTGCAAATAGAAATTGTGTGGTGCTACTTCATGCTACAAGACATTAGGTGGCTCTCAGTGGCTGGAGAGCGCCTTCGGAAAGCTAGACAAGAACTTGAGCAGTCTCATGGAAAGGACTCCTACCGTGTCAGACTCCTTCAAGGAGGTCGTTATCCAGAGCTTGCACTGTGAGTAGTATTATCCACACACATTTAACTTGTATTATTCACAAGTTACGGTAGTTATTTATATGTCTCCATTAGTCATATTTATTTATAGTATTTGGATAAATCTCTGGTCATAGATATTTGAGGCTGGAGCTTCTGGAAGGAGTGGTAGCCTATCACAATGGTCAATTTGACAAATCAAGAAAATGGCTGACCTCCGCGCGAGAGAAATTTGTCAAGGTTAGTTTGACATAATTACGTTTTCTAAAAATTTTGGGACGGAAGTGACTGGACCAATTGTACCATGAATTAGGCCTTAACCTTTTTACTTGCTGGGTAGGTTTTTGGTATATCCTAGTTCACAGAAAATTGATTTGCTGATCATTGCATGCATTTCTAAAGTTACATGGGCTTAATGCTCGAAATCAAAAGAAGCAAATAATGGTTATCCATTCATTCTAGATTTGTTACTGTGTCTTTGATATAACAAAAGTGGGCTGAAAGGGTTTCACTTTTATTAATAATATTACCAATTAAGTTTGTCTAATGCTGCTTTCTTATTTTTGGTTTCAGCTGCAAGTTCCCGATGAAGCCTTATCACTTGTTATGAGCATGGGCTTTAGAGAACATGAGGTGAAGCGAGCATTGCGAATGAGCAATCAAGATGTTGGGAGTGCGGTTGATTTTCTTGTCGAGCAAAAAGCAAGGAGGGCAGAAAAAAGAGAAGAATATCTTCGGCAACAAAAGGAGATTATGTTAGTCTCATTAACAAATCCCCTTTTCTCTTTTATGGAATATTTCTCTATTCCGAAGTTTTAATTTTGTTGAGAAATTGGCAGGGAGCAAAAGAAGTATGGAAAAACACCCTTAAAGAAGCCTGTTGATATTCAGAAATTGAACGAATTGGTCTCCATCGGGTAGGAAGAAAACTACATGGTTGTATGTTATAATTAATTTCAGGGGCATGTTTCTCTCAAAACAAAGACTAACCCTGTGCTATGTTAATTCACTAATGATCCTAAGAGTTGCTTGATTTTTTCAGGTTTGAGAAGGACCTTGCTGCCGAAGCACTTCGAAGGAATGAGAACGACACTCAGAAGGCGTTGGATGAGTTGACAGACCCAGAGATCAACTCTTCCATACAGGTCATTTGATTTTCCTGCAAAACAATTTTTCTTTTGGTTCAAAGTTATAAATAGGTCAGCCACTAGCTTTCTTTGTATTACAGGTTACTATAGAATCAAGGAAAAGGAAGCAGAAGCAGAAAGAGACTGATGCTTCAGTTGAAGCCCTCGTACGCATGGGCTTCGACAGAGCAAGAGGTACTTTTCTAAGATATTTCTGAACCACAATGTGTTTAACCTTCCTATTTCAGGACATGCTAAACTACTTATTACTTTAATAACCAATATGGGCAATCACTCCTTTTGCCCTCATTTTTAAATATTTTTTTACACATGTTTTTCTCATTTTTTTTAAAACCCCTACGCTTGTCATCATTGCAATGTGACCCAAGTTGATGTTGCTGTTTAAATTGGTGTAAAAAATGCGCACGTGTTACTGACATTTTTTTACACCTTTTCCATTGAACTTTTCGTGTTTTTGAAAATTGCTCCATAATCTTCCCCCATCTTTCTGTCACCAACCACACGGAGTGTTATCAATTTGGGCTAGATTTACGGTTTGACAAGTTTAGGAGCTAATTACCAAATCAAAACACGGAGAGTTCTAGGGGTATAATGTCAATAACCTTTTCTTGTTAATGACATTTCGAAACAACAATACTTTTATAAGATATCCTAATTTTCATTAAATTAGGTGAGGCACCTAACTATGGCTTAATATTTTAAATTCTCTGTAGTGGTTGAAGCGATTCAGGGTGGTGGGAGTGTGGATCAAGTGATGCAAAAACTACTCTCAGAATCTGCACCTAACCCAATACATGCTCTTGACAACACAATGGGATTGGAGCCTTTCCCTGCAGTGGCTGCTAATGACATTGCGAGTTCTTCTGTTCCAATGGTGGACAACGTTGGCGAAGATGAAGGTGATGATGGTCCATCGACTGAAGGAAAAGTCGAAGAAGAGCGGGATATAGAGATGGAGGACGAGCTTGCTGATGGGCTAGCGAAAGTAGATGCTATGTCGGATTATGACATTGAAGTTACCAAAGAAGGTGAAGCGATAAACGAGTACTTGGCGCTTCTGGATTCAGCTGGCAAGTCATGAAAGAAGGGAGCCTCTTGCCTGAGGTGAAAACTACGCAGGACGGTACTGATGCAAAGTCAAATGATGTGTATATATATAACAGTATTTACTCAAACATTAGTTTATAGATTTCAGTTTCTGTTCAAAAGATGGAGATTTGCAGTTTCTTCATATCATGGGTTAATAGTTCTAACAGGCATTTGCAGATCGTTAACTGATATTGCAGTTATACTGGTTCATAATTTTGCCTGATCCCTATGATGAAAAGCTATTTAGACTCCAAATATATGTATTTTAAAAGAAAGTGACAGAAGAATCATAACACAAGAGAGTTTTGCTATATTGTGCGATGAGAAAATCCAAGGCAAATTAGGGGATTCATCGGATTCAATCGATCAATCAAACAGATTGATCTAATCTAATTGAATTTCTTTTTTGCGATATCCGATCTTAATTGGATTAGATTGGATGTCAATTCTAGAAAACCAATATAGATTGGATGATACGTCTTTGTCGCTAAGGCCCCAATTAGTTTGGTTTTATTCAAAGAGGAGGGGTAGAAGGTTGACATAAGCTGGTCACTAAGGCCCCAATTAGTTTGGTTTTATTAAAAGAGGAGGGGTAGAAGGTTGAAATAAGCTGGATGGGATGCACTTTTTACATTCAAAACATTTAATTAAATCTAACATTTTATAGATAATTTATCTACAAAAAATATGTAAGTTGTATATATTTTAGGACAAATTACATTTTTTTCCCTCGAACTTTAGGCCTTGTTACAAAATACCCCCCGAACTTAATTTTAACATTTTTCCCCTTGAACTTTGGAAAACTTTGTGAATTTTCCCCCTCAATTAATTTTGACAAAAAAATAAAAATAAAAATAAAACACTCGTTTGAAGCATAAGTTACAATATTAAATGTGAAACACTTATAATTAAGTTTAAAAAATAAATATTTTGAGTTGATTGTTATTTTTTTCCTCATATTTCTCTCTTCTAGGTAACTTCATTATTTCCCATTTAATAAAGGTAACGGATGCCAAAAATGTTGCCAATGTTTGTCATTTCATAATTCTATACTTAATACCCCAAATAATGCTTCTAACGAGTGTTAGATGTATTTTTTCATTAAAATTTTAATTGAGGGGGAAAATTTGTAAACTTTTCTAAAGTTCGGGGGGGGAAAGAATATAACAAATTAAAGTTATTGGTATATTTTGTGACAATGCCTAAAGTTTAGGGGGAAAAAGTGTAATTTGTCCTATATTTTATTAAATGGGATAATTAAGCTAGGACACATTTAATTTAAATGTGGATTGATATTTGTCACAACTTAAAACTATTGTATTAACATTTTTGGATATTATGTACTTCTCATTCTCTCTCTGAATATGAAAAAAGTTGCAGTGTTTAGCTGGACTTTTGCGCCATCTTCGGGCGCGACACCGGGCTTCCAACTCTGAAGTTCAGTCTCTGGACTCATCTCAACATTAGATTTCTCGTGATGGTAGCTGTGTGTGGAGTGGTGCATCCATCGGGGCGGATTTAACCTATCTTAAAAGTGGGTTGTCCTTATGGTGGCTCTGCTCAGATCTGGCTTTTGTTCGACGGCCGATGAGTTGCTACCGGTAGATCTTTCTTTTGTTTTATTGTAATAAAGGCATTGATGTTTTTGCTCCTTTGGTGTGTTTTTTAATTTACTATGGTGTTGTTGCTTTGGTAATAATGGAGGTGATGTCCTCCGCTTGTGTCTCTCATCTGTTTGTTACCGGACACCGTGGTGTGAGTGCCCCCATTACGTAGGGATTGGTCTCAGTTAACTGAGCTAGTCCATCAACTGTTTTGTTATTGTTTAACGAGCAATGATCAAGCTCGAAATTATGTGCCAGCGGGCATTCTCTCATTGATCTCAATATTTATATTCACCCCTGTGCTATTTTGGTGTATACTGGTGGATCAATTTTGATTTGATATCGAATTCATTTGTATTTGGGACCATTTATGTCTTATATATTTTGTATCTTGTGAAATGAAATTTCCCTTTAAAAAGGAAGAAAAAAAAACTATTGTAAGATATGTCATAATGATTATGTTGTAAAATAAGTTAAAGAAGTGTTTAACCGATTTCTTACTCTCTCTCTCTACCCCACACACAACAAGCCGATACCATCATGGTTACTAATTAATATTAATAATTAGTATTCTAAAATAAATAAATAAATAATTATTTACTTATGATTCCATGTATTTTTTGCAACCATTTTTTTTTTTTTTTTTATGAGAAAAATCAATCCAAGACATGATTTTGTGGCATTTTTCTATGGTTTCCTTATATAATTGGTCAAAAGTTAGGGCCCATTCTGGACGACAACTCTAGATGGAATTTTCTAAAATTTGTATCTTTTTCTTCAAAAGAAAACCAATTATACAATTCACATTTTTATTTTAAAAAAACTCAAACCGTACAAGTTTATATTTTAAAAAAACTTAAACCGTAAAAATTTATAACTTTATTATTTTAAGTCGAAATAAGATATTTTCTTTTTAATTGGATATAATGATAAGAGTCATGAAACAAGATCTATATTTCTATTTTTTAAAAAATATTTAAGTTTTTACACTTTTTAACACCAAATAGTTCATTTTCAACCAAACGTAATTTTCCAAAACTCAATTTATTCCAAAACTTGAACTCCAATTGTCACTCCACCTCTTAGTGCCTATTTAGTTTTTTATACTTTCACATATCAAATAGAAACTTCAAAGTCTACATTTTATGATATTAACACAATAAATCTAATTTTCTAATTCCCAAACATATTATGATACACGTTATTTTCAGGGAAATATATTGTGTTACACCGTACATGTCCTATAATTCTTGCTCGTTTTAAAGCTTAGTGTTTAAATGATAGCTTACATATGTCTAACCGATTAATTGAAAATAAATTACTAACGGATTGGATGGATGAGATTTTCAAAAACCAACATTTGACTTGACTGGATGCAAGATAACTAAAATATGATAGATTCTATCAGATGAACACCCTAAAGGCAAATAGGTTCTAGTTAAAATAGGAAACTAAGCTCCCATTTGATTACAAATTCAAACAAAAAAATTTCTACTCATTTTTGTTTTGTTTTTTCTTGTCCAAAAAATCAACGTTTTTTAATTAGTTTTTAAAAAGTCAACCAATTCTAAATATTTCAACTCAAAAACTTAACAATCAAACCCATGTTAAGCATTAGCATGTATTGTACTATAATTGGTAACATGAATTGTAAGATGTATAGGAAATACATAAATAAATAAATAACAAAACAAAAAATTTGTATCATACTTATTTAAGTATCAATGTACGCGCACTTGTCTTTGACTTGAGAGGGGGGGGGGATCAAAGATAGATTTTGTTTATATAGTTGAAAGTCAAAATACAAAAGAATTATATTCACATAGTTTTTACAAAGATATAAACTAAATTGTTTCTAAACAAAAGTACTAAAAAGAAGAGGTTGAAAGCTATTCTTTGTTTATTCTTTTGTTTTTTTGTTTTGGTTTTTTTGTTTTGTTTTGTTTTTTTTTCAGAAAATGAAAGGAAGAAAATAACACATATATTTTATATTCGAAAAATGACAGAAGAATTATACACTGTTAGTTCTATGTGGAAATAACTCCTATGATTCGATCTTACAAAGGAAAAACCGGAACAGAAGCTACAATTGTGGCTAAGATATAAGTGTGCGTTTGGCTTAGATGAAAATTTTAAGTTAGAATTAATTAATTTTTTAAAAACTAGTTATAAATTTTGTTAATTTTTAAAAAAGATAAAAATTGAGATGAAAAAAATACAGTTTAATTGAAGTTAAACTGTAACACCAAACAAAGCCGAATCGTGAAAGATCCAAATGTTTGTTACGTTAATCCATTCTTTACTATGACACTCACTCTAGAGTCGTGGTATAGGCTATTTATTTATTAATTAAAATTTTTTTTGGGCATTTGTGGACAACCAAGACACACAATCAAGGTTTCTTAATTGTGAAATCAAGGGAAAATGATACATACAAATTGGAGGCCATATAACAAAATAGTTAGTGGAGAGAACATAATCATCAAATTTTCGATGTTGTCCAAGATTTTCTATCTCATTGATGTCTGTTTATGGATGGGCCCAGAAGATCCGTCAGGATCTCCACCATCATGAATTGGGTTCAATAAAGACTTGGAGAAGGATGACTACCAAGACGCCTTTCGTTGCCATAACGGCAGATGCACCTGCAATGACAAGAAATCAAACTAAAAGAAATTGGTGAGATCAAATAATGGTGGGAGGAGCAATCAAATGGCTTATTAATTAATATATTTATTTACACCAACTTTTTTAGAAGTATATATTTACTAAGTTATTAAGTTAAATTTAGAAAATAAGATTATTAAAAAATTTAATGAGTTTTTTTTTTATTATTATTACTTTCAACTGATTTACAACAATTAGTCACAGTTATTTTAGATTTAAGATTTTTGGTCCGTTTATTATTGGATAAAGCTAATATTAACTTGATAGAATTTGCTTGGTAAATCTATATATTTAGCTCTCAATTTTTATGTTATCTTGTAAATCCAAAACTATCTATGTTTACTTTGCAGTATATATTTACTTGTAAATCTTCTTATTATTTTGTAAATCCAAAACTACTTAATAAATAAATAAATAAATATATATATATATATATATATATTACTATAGAATTTACAAGGTATATCCATATATTTATCTGTCAAATCTTCATATTATCTTTTAACTCCAAAATTACCGAATAAATATCAATCTTTTGTTTTCTTGTAAATCCAAATATTACCTTGTAAATAAATTTATTTAATGATGGTATGTAACATAAAGTAAATATGTTATTTTCTTTACCAGTAAAGAAGTTCCTTATTAGTAAATATACAAATTACAAGAAAATTTACTTCTAATTTTAAATATTTACAAATTTTACGAAATCAAATCCTAATAATTAAATTATTTATTAGTATTATTATTTACATTTATTTGTAAATATTTATATTTAATATTATTATGACTTAGGTATTCACTAGTTATTTATTAGTAAACATTTATATTTCATAGTAAATACTTATAATTACTTATTTATAAGCACTATAACTAAGGTATTTACTATTTACTAGTGAATATATACGTTACCAATTAAATTTATTATTTAAGAAAAAGCCCCAAAATTGAACCTAAATTGGTTACAGCCACATTGTCACATTGGAGACGATGCCATTGCCAGAGATGATGCAGACATAGCAGAATATATCGCCGAATTTGGACACAAACTGGAGTTTCACGTGGAGATCCTGGAGATTTGGATGGAGATCTCGGAGTTTCGTGCGGAGATCCCGAAGATTGCGACCCTAATCGTCCGACATCGCAACTCTCACCGTCATGTACTCACGATCCTCCTTTGAATCCTGACCTCGCGACATCCTCCAGCCAACGAAGGTGAATACTATGGCCGACGAGCTCTTGACGAGGCTAGGGAGTTCTTCTGGCCATCATACCTGACTTGAGGTCCGCCAATAACCGAACTAGGATCAAGACGGATCTTTTGCATATATAAGCCATTTTTGAAGCACCATTGCATATATAACCTCCATTCTTATTGCTTTTTTATTTTTATTTCTTTTAATTCAATTTTTAAACAAAAAGGGCCCGGGCCCTTTGCAAATATGGGATTAAAATGGGATTCATGTTGCAAGACTAACCCCCAAGGAGAGAACATTACAAGGCTAACCTTATTCATTAATAAATTTTTTGTTTTCTCCAAAATACCCTTTACAAGTAAAAAAATAAAAATAAAAGAAAAATGAGATAAAAGGGGATCTGATGAAGGGAAGGTTCCGGACGACCATATTCTCTAACAAAAAAAAATTAAAAACTGAAGAAACCCACTTTGTTCTTTCATTGGTTTCGTCTCCTTCACCACCTCAAAACTACCATCATTTTTCATTTCCATCATACCCTCAAAACGACCATCCTTATATTGGGGTTAACATCATCGATTTCCAGCCACAAGGAGAGGAGAGAAAGTACTCTAAAATTTTGGTAAGTTCATCTCAAAACCTCAAATTTTTTTTATTGAAATCGTTTTCAAAGTTATTCAAGGGTTGGGCATTCATGATTTGGGAGCTTAGTATAGAAAAACAAAATGATTCAACCTATTTTGCACTAATTTTTGGCTTGTAAAATCTGTAAATTTGCAAATCCCGTCATACATTGACCTGACCGGCCGGACCGACCTGACCGGTCAGGCCGGTCAGGAATTTTTTACTAGCAGGATTGTTCTTTTTTTTTTTTGTTTATTTGTTTGTTACATGTTGTTGGTTTTCCTGATTGGCCTGACCGGTCATGCTGGTCATGCCGGTCAGGTCGGTCAGGAATTTTTTTTACTAACCGAATTGTTTTTTTTTTTGTTTATTTGTTTGTTACACGTTGTTGGTTTTCCTGACCGGTCATGCCGGTCAGGCCGGTCATGCCGATCAGGAAAACCTGCAATGTACACATTATCTTTTTTTTTTTTTTTACATTGCTTGTTTCCCGACCGGCTTGAGCGGCCTAACCGGTCATGCCAGTCAGGCCGGTCATGCCGGTCAAGAAAACCAGCAATGTACACACATTGTTACTTTTTTTTTTTTTTTTTGTTTAACTTTGCTAGTTTTCCTGACCGGCATAACCAGTCAGGTGGTTTTGGGGACGGTCTGGTAGTTTTGAACTAGTCTTCAATTTTTCATTAATTTTTTTAAATTCTTTCATAACAATCTTTATTGTCTTCTTATTTTTATTTTAAAGGAAAATGAGTGAGATTGTCATATATTTTCAATATGATGGAGAATGGAAGGAGAAAGATGACGGGTCATATGAATGGTGCAGAAGGAATAAGGAAATCAAGAGCATAATACTACTAGATGATCCGGATAAGGTGAAATATTCTGAAGTTATTGATTGCATATTTAAAAGGCTTCATGTGGACCAAAAAAGTACGGAATTAAAAATAAGTTACATTCCTTTGTGTACAATATCATCAGGTCCTAAAAGCATTTTGGATGATTTTGATGCTAAGTGTTATCTTTTAGACTTTTGTAAAACGACACAACGTAGAAGTATGTTGTACGTTGAGCTCATGAAAAAGGTTGAAAGTAGTGACAACAATGATAAAGACAGTCTTGAAGTTGAAGGAGATGGAGGGTGCAATATGGAAAATGATGGAAATATTCGAGATGAGTACTTTGACGTTAACATGGAGCCACCAAGGGTGTATGATGCTGCTTCTGGACCAGGCCACGAAGGTGATGTTTTAGACGTGCCTACCTTGGAGGAACGCCCTAATCAGGAGACAACGGCATCTGCCCCAACTCCGAAACGACAACGTTCATGCGTAGAAGTAGATCCGGTCATAATCATTGTGAACCATTAGCAATAGATGACAGTGTGTGTCTTTTAGCTTCGATGATAGTATGGGTATTGCAGTTGGTCAGGAGTTTGAAAGCAAGAACGAGGTGAAGAATTTGATAATCGATGCTTCGTTGAAAGCTTGTTTTGATTATAAAATAGTTAAGTCAACCACAAAGTTGTTTGCGGTGAAATGTACAGTTCTAGATTGCAAGTGGGCATTACGAGCTGTGAGGATCACGAACTCAGATCGTTTCTCTCTCCGAACATATTATAACACTCATACCTGCTCTGCTAGTTCGGTGGATAAAAGAAACAGACAAGCAACTGCAGATTTAGTTTCAGATATGTTAAAAAAGGAGTTTCCAGGCCAGCTTGAGACACCTACTCCGAAGAGAGTGATAGACATGATGAAAAATCGTGGCGTGTCAATATCCTACTTCAAAGCTTGGAGGGGCAAACGAAAAGCAGCAAGTGATGTTAGGGGTGCACCAGAGGTCAGTTTCGAGATTCTTCCTAGCTATTTGCACATGATAAAGTTAATGAACCCCGGCACGGTCACACACTTGGAGGTCGACAAAGATCAAAGGTTCAAGTACCTTTTCATTGCATTGGGCACGTGCATTGAGGGATTTAAAGCAATGAGAAAGGTAATTGCGGTTGATGGAACGTTTTTGAAGACGAAATACAAGGGAACAATGATCATCGCCACCGCCCAAGATGGTAACTACCATCAATATCCTCTTGCTTGGGGAGTGGTTGACTCGGAGAATGACAACTCATGGAAATGGTTTATGACGAAACTTGAGGAGGTCATACCCGATGACGAAGAGCTGGTCATAATTTCTGATAGGCACCAAAGCATCCGCAATGCAGTTGAAAAGATATATAAAAAGTCTCACTATGGATTTTGTGCATGGCACCTCTCTCAGAATATCAAATCATATGTTCACCGAGGATCTCGTGTTAGAGCCGGAAAGGGTACAGGCAAGGTCAAGATTAAAGATACCGTTGCAAGTATTTTCATGAAAGTCGCTGCGGCATACTCTGAGAACGACTTTAACCGACTCTATGATGACCTAAAGAATAGATATCCTGCCGCCGCAGAATATCTTGATGATCATGTAGATGTCAGAAAATGGGCTAGGTGTCACTTCACAGGATCACGTTACAATATCTTGACTATTAATGGTGCCGAGAGTATTAACAGTGTGTTAAAGAAGGCAAGAACATATCCTTTGTTGCCCTTGATTGATTCAATTGTAGAGAAAATCTCTGAATGGTTCAACAATCACCGTAAGGAGTCGAGTCTTGGATCTTCCTCACAATGCTTAACTCCAATAGTGGAGAAAACATTGCATACAAGATACAAAGAGTCCACAATCTTGACTGCGAAAGAACTAAACAGTACTACACTTGAGTATTATGTCACAGGATCGAATGTCAGTTTCTTGGTTGATCTAGGAAGGAGAACCTGCACATGTAAAGTATTTGATATCGACAAAATTCCTTGTGTCCATGCCCTTGCAGCGTTCCCAGGGGGTAAGGATAAAATGCATGATTTATGCTCAAAATACTATCTAAAGGAGGTATGGGCATTGGCTTATGTCCGAACCATTTATCCCGTCCCGAGCTCAACAGAGTGGGTTATCCCAGATGACATAAGGAGTGAGAAGATATTACCTCCTGATTTCACAAAAAAACATGGGAGGCTTCAACGAACCAGATTTCCTTCTATTGGAGAACATCGGAAAGGCAAAAACAAGCGATCATGTCAATCAACTTCGCATGAGAGCCCAGAATTGACAGCCCCACTTTGAATATATTTGATCGAAGCAGATTTTCATGTTGTATGATCGTGTTTTTATTTTTAATTTATACTGATGATTTTGGACTACATCTCTTATATTAATAGTTGAATTATGTTTGTAGGGATGAACTGTATTTTGGATATTATAGTTGCTGAAAATTTTTCTCTAGACCGGAGTGTTCTTTATTGTTTTTTTGATCACCACACTAAAGAAATACTTTTCCGGTTTCCGGACCGACATGCCGGTCATGCCGGTCTGGAAAAGTTTTCTCCAAACCGGGGTGTTCTTTTTTGTTTTCTCGATCACCACCTGACCTCTCAGGCCGGTATGGCCTGTTTCAATATTCGTTAAGGTTTTTCAAAATATCGATTGTATGTTCGTAACTCATGTATTATATTTAGTGAAAGAACAAACCAATCTTCTAGCTTATCTAAATTGAAAAAATTACTTATTATTTTTGATATCACTTCATAGAATTATAATAATATTAAATGGTGCCAATCACTAATTTGAAAGTCAATCACTAACCAGTTCGGACCTGCTCGCTGGTTTTCAGGACCGGCCTGACCGGTCCCGGTCCGGCCGGTCCTGAAAACCAGCGAATGCAAGACCGGTCCCGGTCAGGCCGATCCTGCTCGCTGGTTTTCAGGACCGGCCTGACCGGTCCCGGTCCTGAAAACCAGCGAGAGCAAGACCGGTCCCGGTCAGGCCGGTCCTGGAGGCTGGTTTTCAGGACCGGCCTGACCGGTCCCGGTCCGGCCGGTCCTGAAAATTAGCGATCGCAAGACCGGTCCCGGTCAGGTCGGTCCTGCTAGCTGACCGGGGCCGGTCCTGCTCGCTGGTTTTCAGGACCGGCCTGACCGGTCCCAGTCCGCTCGGTCCTGAAATTTAGCGAGTGCCAGACCAGTCCCAGTCAGGTCGGTCCTGCTCGCTGGTTTTCAAGATCATGTGACAAAATACTGGTCAATCAACAATAAAACAAAACAAACGACTATTTTTCATAAATAAAAAATTATGACTATATAACAAGTTTTTAAAGAAATGAACGAAATTCAAACAAAAAAAGTTAAAATGTCATTTGTTTTCTAAAATAGTTAAAATCATTTAAAATTAGTTTTCAGAACCGAAATGACCGGTCATGCCGGTCCAACTTTATTTTTTGATCACAACACCTTATTGGTTTTCCGGACGGTCCGGAGAAATTTTCTCCTGACCAGGGTGTTTAACTTTATTTTTTGATCACAACACCTTATTGGTTTTCCGGACGGTCCGGAGAAATTTCTTCCGGACCGGGGTGTTCAACTTTGTATTTTGTTTGTTTTTGTTTATTTTTTGTTACTGATCAATTTTCATATGATGTGTGAATTAAATCACTCATTTGAAACTTAGATACTGATTGATTATTAGTCAATCAACAATAAAACAAAACAAACGACTATTTTTCATAAATAAAAAATTATGACTATATAACAAGTTTTTAAAGAAATGAACGAAATTCAAACAAAAAAAGTTAAAATGTCATTTGTTTTCTAAAATAGTTAAAATCATTTAGAATTAGTTTTCAGAACCGAAATGACCGGTCATGCCGGTCCAACTTTATTTTTTGATCACAACATCTTATTGGTTTTCAGGACGATCCGGAGAAATTTTCTCCTGACCGGGGTGTTTAACTTTATTTTTTGATCACAACACCTTATTGGTTTTCCGGACGGTCCGGAGAAATTTCTTCCGGACCGGGGTGTTCAACTTTGTATTTTGTTTGTTTTTGTTTATTTTTTTGTTACTGATCAATTTTCATATGATGTGTGAATTAAATCACTCATTTGAAACTTAGATACTGATTGATTATTAGTCAATCAACAATAAAACAAAACAAACGACTATTTTTCATAAATAAAAAATTATGACTATATAACAAGTTTTTAAAGAAATGAACGAAATTCAAACAAAAAAAGTTAAAATGTCATTTGTTTTCTAAAATAGTTAAAATCATTTAAAATTAGTTTTCAGAACCGAAATGACCGGTCATGCCGGTCCAACTTTATTTTTTGATCACAACACCTTATTGGTTTTCAGGACGATCCGGAGAAATTTTCTCCTGACCGGGGTGTTTAACTTTATTTTTTGATCACAACACCTTATTGGTTTTCCGGATGGTCCGGAGAAATTTCTTCCGGACCGGGGTGTTCAACTTTGTATTTTGTTTGTTTTTGTTTATTTTTTTGTTACTGATCAATTTTCATATGATGTGTGACAGTTTTATGACGGTTTTTTAAAAACTGTCGTGGTAGGTATGAATGCGGGAAAGTTGAAAATTTTTGAAATTGTTCAACATTTTGGTTTTTCAAAAAATTTTGGTTTTTGGGTGTTTTCAAAAAACCCTCCGGGGATCGTGACCGGGACCGGTCCGGGACGGACCGGGAAAACAGAACCGGGACCGGACCGGGACCGGGACCGGGCCGTGACCGGACCAGACTGGACGGGGCTGGCAGATCCGGACCAGCGAGCACAAGTGCTCGCTGGTTTTTCGGACCGGCCGGACCGGGTCCGGTCCTGCCGGTCTGGAAAAACAGCGAGCTACAATGCTCGCTGGTCCTTACCGGACCGGCCGGATCGGGTCCGGTCCGGCCGGTCCGGAAAAACAGCGAGCTCCCATGCTCGCTGGTCCAGACAGGACCGGCCGGACCGGGTCCGGTCCGGCCGGTCTGGAAAAACAGCGAGCTCTCATGCTCGCTGGTCCGGACCAGCGAGCACTTCGTCTCGCTGTTTTTCTGGACCGGCCGGACCGGTCCCGGTCCGGCCGGTCCTGTCCGGACCAGCGAGCACAAAGGCTCGCTGGTTTTCTGGACCGGCCGGACCAGTTCCGGTCCTGCCGGTCCGGAAAACCAGCGAGTTTATGCATTATCGCTGGCCTAGATTTTGTTCTTTTGAAAAAAATTTAAGTTGTTTGTTCTGTTGGGTATTCTAGACAGTGCTTGCACGTATAATTCTTGACCAATTGTACATTTCCAAACAAAATTTACTTTAGTTTAGTTTAGTTTTTTTTCTTTTTCTAATTATGAAGTGACTTGGTGGCTGTATTAATATTGCACTCTTTCAATTTCCCTTATATTGGCGTTTAGAGTCTGGTCCTTGTAATAAATTTTCTTTGTTTCTTTGTTCCCACTTTGCTATGTAGAATTTTTGTAAATGCAAATATGTGGCATTTCTTATAGTGTAATTACATCTATTTTCCACCTCAATACTACTTTTGGCAAGAAAATTTTCCTTTAAAATGGTTGGAACATCCAAACTATTTCAAAACTATCATCACAAGATCCCCAAAGTGAACACAGATCGAACAAGATCAATGGAACAACAATTCTGTCATCACGACCTTGAAACGCCAATTTAGAATTCAAGGCTCCTTCATGATTGCTGATTAAATCGACCAAACAATTTTTCCAGCTAAAAAGAAGTTTATCACGCTCATAGAAGTAACTCCTAAATAAAAAAATAAAAAAATTTTGTTTATACACAAAAGTCTTCTTTGTTTAAGGAACCCAATCGTTATGATAAATATTAATTGCCATCTTCTCTCTATAAAATTTGATATTCGCATAATTTATTAACTCAAAATTCTGCCCTTGCATATCGAACTCGATATATTTGATGGCATATACAGCACAATCTCCCCTGTGTTAAACAAAATATTTGTTAGTGTTTGTAGTTATAAATGACAAAAAAAAATTAAAATATTTGAAGTAAACACTTACGATTTTTCGTTCTGCGGATAGATGATTGGACGCCTATAGGGCCACGGAGAAGGATCTAGGTGGCCGAAATATCCAGATTTTTGAAGCACTAACGGAATCATCTTCTGCACGGGCTCCATAAATCTATCGAGCTTTACTTTTTCGGTGAATTTCCAATTGCAATCAAAAACCACCAGCTCTGCAGTTATTAAATCAACATTCACCGAAACCCAATGTTTTCCTCTTTCGTTTTCGGTGACGTTGGTGTCCAATATGTCATATAAATTATACATAAAGTAAAGTGCCTTCGCACCTTTCCAACATTTTCCCATCTTGGGGATGTCGCCTTTAACGTATGTCATAAAACTGTCATATACGCTCCCATCTTCATTGGCATTCATCACCAATAATTGGCTGAAGATATCATCCAAAATGACGACGTCTTGATTGATGACATCTCGATACTTGGACTGTTTTTTCCTTATTCCATACATTGCTTCTTCTATGTGCTACAAAAAAAAAAAAGTTGTAGTATGAGTCAAAAATATTGCTGATTAAAAAGAAATCCATATTAGGAAAAAAAAAAAAACTTAGATATAGCGTTATTTAGTAGAGAATCACTTACATCACTTAAAAGCCAAAAGTGCTCAGTTAATATCTGATCAAAGAAATCCCACGCTCGTGTTATCCCGAGTCCAGAAGTAAATGGGGGCTTCGGAACTGAATTCTTGTAGTCATCGAATGATTTTCGCATACTTTCCGGTAGGCGGAACGGATCGAATTCTTTTATCGACCCTTTACGAAACATCATCTTCTTTGGACCAGGATCGGTGAATGGAGTTCTCTTATATTTTGACTTCTTTAGATGTCTTTGAGGTCGTTTCTTTTGTTGTCCAACATCTAAAATATCTTCCTCACAATCCTTATTACTCGAACAAGTCGGAGTATGATAAAAGATTTCATTGAGGGGAGAATCTTCCATGTCCCTTTCTACACTCATTTCAGTTCCAAAACCCACATCTGTCGGTGCATATATATCATCATGAGCCTCAACACCTCTACTGCGCTCACCTACACCTCTACTGCTCTCACCTCGATCTCCACCTTTCTCTGATTGTTGCTGAGCCAATCTTGACACAGTGTTTGTCAGCATATCAATGCGGTTACCATTCTCGGCTATCAATCTCTCTAATTGTAAAAACCGAGATTCATTTTCGGTGGACATCTTCTCTACTGATTGCTTTAGAGCTTGCTTTAGAGCTTCAAGCTCACGCAACACCATTGAAATATCAGCACGAGAGCTAGCTTGTGGAGATGTAGACTCGTTGATAGTAGGGTTAGACGGCAGATACCTGGTTTGCTCTGCTGCAGTGGCACCCTCTAGATGTGTATACTGCTCATGAATAATATCTTCAGGACTCTCTATATCTCTTCCTTGAACTCTCTCACCATAACCAGTAAGGAAGTTGCGTCGGCCTTCTAGATCAACATATAATAAGTCCTTCCAAAAAATGCTTCTTCCAGACTCTAGGATTGTTGCCCAGTTGTCCACAACGGCATCGGAATTATCATGATAAGGAACAAACCCAATCATGTGATTAGCTTTCTGCTCCTCCAAAGTTGGGACAAGTATGCTATTTATGTTCTGAAATTTAGGAACTTCAAATTAGTAACCGAGAAATAAAAACATATCTAGATTATATAAAATAAAACAAAACAAAAGACTAACCATGCTATCCCCAATTGCATGAAGAATTTTCTCCAAAGGTGGAGATTGTTGTCGATGAAACTTTGTTTTCCATCGACAAATTCTTGGGACAGGTCCTTGAACATCTTCTCTTATCTCAGCATACGTTGGGGTCAGGGCAGGAATGCATTCAAATGGTAGAAGCTATAAAAATGAGCAATAACAAATATTATATTGCAAACTTTTTAAAACAAATTAAGTGTAAGAATCAACAATAAAACAAAATTTACATACCATCAATGGTAGTATAAACGCATGACAATTCCATCTTGCTAACTTCGTCAAAGCGTCTTTAGATTTTGCAATTATGTTCAACTTCTGGACCTGAATCATCAAATGTTGGTATGTCTTTCTTCCCCATGGGAAATTGGCACACCAATCCAGGTCTTCAATTATTTTAAATAGGTTGTAATCTATTTTTTGATTAGGCTTTTCTAGACCATAGAGGACTGCACACAAAAAGTAGAGGACGGCCAATTTCAACTTATCATTTACAAGGACCGATCTCTCTTTTCCTCTTTCTCTGATGTCGTTAGTTCGCCTCCTTCTATTGCGCTCATTCTCCTCAGGAGGGATGACCATACCTTCAAGGTATCTCTTAACATCATTCTGCGAAATCTTTTTCATTCCGTGAAAGACCCTTTCTCTGAATTCGTTTCCTATATAACAAGGATCTCCCGGATAAGCAGAACAATTCAGTCCACTTATAAGTGCATGCTCCATCAGCGAGTACCTAATGGGGATGCCATTCAAAACGAACCACATCTCATAATCCTTTTTTGTAACCACCGCTCGGGATAGTAACATCCATAATGGGGTTAACGTTATTTTGATGTGGTCTGTAATATCAAATAAGTGGCCAAATTGGGACTTCTTAAACCACTCTATGCCATTAGGGTGGTCCTCTAAGGCATTGGTCACTGTATTAACAACATCCTTTAATGTGTGCTTGATTGTAATTTTACATTTGAAATTGACTTGATCCAGATTCAATTTCAAAATGGGTGATGGGAGATCCAAAACCTACATTTACATAAAATCACATATAAATAAAATATATTTTATAATAAAACCTAATAAACACATACACACACACCCACACGAAGGAGACTAATAAAGAGTCACAACCATGCAATTGACATTCAAATTCAAAAATTGTAAGTTATAGTTTAAAAAGTTTATTCGTCACATTACTATTGCAAAAAGTATCTCCCATAATAGTTTAATTGATAACTTACCTTTGGTATTGCGCTTGATGTCGATGGAGATGACGTGTTGCCATCCGATTGGGAATTGGTCCTACTGACTCCTTCAGAGTCATTTTCTGAGTCCATCTCCGGTGGTTCTAAATATCGACGCCGTTGGGTAGGACGAGGAGAGTATGCCGATGAGGTCCGGCTTCGTGCCATAGCTAGAAATGAAAATGATAAAACAAATTTAAGTATACATATTCGTTTATAAACAAATTTCTTTTAAAATTCATGTGCGGAGTGGATAACTACTGAAAGCATCAGTTTAACTTGTAAAAATTATTTAATAATTATCAAGGCCTGCAAACTCACAAGAAGAGATTCATTACAGTATGTGTGTGCCAATTACTAGAAGACGTGTTTATAGTATGTGTGTGCCAATTACTATGTAAAAATTACTGAGATGTGTTTTAGATCTGTTTCATAAAAGCTGACAAGATCCAAGGCCTTATATGCCTCAGCTCAACCGTACTATAGATGCTGAAGTCAAGAATGATTTATGAAGAAAGCAAGGAAGTCTCATTCTTCAATCAAGACTCCCGACATGCCTTAAATTGGATTCAAAAAATGTCTACTGGTGAATTAATCACCAGCAATCTTACGCTTATTAGTTGTCTAAGAAGGTTTATGGGTGTAAAAATCGAATGAAAATTGAACTCAAATGCAGCAATGTAAATCGGTGGAAAACATTCAAAATATTCAAACGAAGCAATTCTGCAGGGTCCAATTGAAAAGGAAACCTCGAGTTCATAAATATATAAGGGATAACAACATCACTAGGCATAAGACCATTCTTTTACGCCCTCAAGACCAAACATCACATAGAGAAGAATTCATCAAATTGCAAAAAGATCAGGATTGGAAAAGATTGCAACAATGCTAGAGATGATAATGATAGCATGTACACAATTCAGTTTAATAACATCAACCTCAAAGGCATAAAATAAGTACACTTTCATGAATCTACACTTACCTAGGAACCTTTTGCATAAACAAAAAATTAGAGATAATATTGGTGATCATGAGCAATTGAAGTAACAACTATGCATCATGGTAAAATTCTCTCACAATTTCATTTAAGATATTAGTTATAAGATAATAGGTTCATCTGTCTTATTTCCAGCAAAAGAAAAAAGGGTTCATCCATTGGCTTTATCATTTTTCTTTTTTTTTTTTTTGCTTATCTACATGATTTAGTCCTGTTTCTGATCAATCTGTGCAAAACTTAGTTAGAAACTGATTAAACTAAATAGTTAGAGACGCTCTTCTACTTCCTAACTTGTGTGTGTTGAGAATTTGGTGTAGCAAGTTTTCAATTATGTGCTTTCTTATTGCTGCTTTCTAGCAATGGGAAGTCGTGGCCTCTTTTAATCCGATGCATACCTTCAATGAGCCTCCTTTAATCCTTATTAAAGTACATGTTAGACTGCCAGATAGGGGAAGTGGTAAGTAGATTTTAATTTCTCCTTGCAAGTTGAATTAGCCAGCTAGATTAGTGCTAATTTTACTGTTTGTAAACTAGCTAGGTGAATTAAGTTACATTAATTTGGTTGTCCAATCCTCGAATTAAAAGTCTTGATGAGATGTGTTATTATTTATTTATTTTTTTGAATTTAAAGGCATGAATATCTACAAAAATTCAACTGGTGAGACCAAAAGTTTATGGTCCTAACTAAGTTACAACAACTATTACAAAATGGGATACAACTACATACACATATATACGTGTTGTAACGTTGTCCAAACATAACCTCACATAACCTCACATTTGCGTTATATACATGTATGTGTGTATATATAATATATATATATATATATATATTCACGTCAATACGCAACAAAACAATGTATTTATCATTAGCCAACAAGAAAAACACTAAAAGAGGCCCCCCAAAAACACCATTTGTCAAGAAGCCTCTTGAAGAAGTGGTGGAGCTAGCTAGCTTATGAGATAAAAACGATTTTAGAGAGAGAGACACACACATATATATATATATATATATATTATAAGTTGGTGAAGTAACTACATCGATACAGACATAAAACATCGAGTCATTGCCCATTAGCACAAGTGATAGGAGAAATTAAATTATTGGTTTATAAGAGTGAAAATAAAAACCACATACATGAGAGATAGAGAGTGAGTTTAGCAGAGGTTGGGCGAGGGAGAGCAATGGGGGGCTTCTTTTTCGGCGTCTGTGGGGGGGATTTCTTTTCCGGCGAGAGAGCAGTGGGGGGGCTTCTTTTTTCGGCGAGGAGCGGCGAGGAGCTTCACAAAGGACCCGCTTCAGTGGGGGGCTTCTTTTCGGCGAGGAGGGGAGCTTCAGTGGTTCGGCGAGGTTTCGGCGAGGGAGGGAGGGCTTGGTGGGCTTCAGTGGGTGGGCGAGGGAGGGAGGGAGGGAGAATATCAGAAGGAATTTAGCCGTTAGGGGTGTTTGAGCAAGAAGGCAAGTAGGGGGGACTTTTTGCATATACAAGTCAAAAATGAACTACCATTGCAAATATGACCTCCATTCTAATTACCTTTTTATATTTATTTTTTTTAATTCAATTTTTAAACAAAAAGACCAAAAGCTCCTTCAATTATCTTCAATTAAAAAAAAAAAACATAGATATGGCGCCAAAGGGAAGTCAGAAGGCAGTCAAATACCTACCTCCCCTCCCCTCCCCTTCTCTGTCTCTCATCCCACAAACTCCCTCGCCGAAAAAAGCCCCCCACTGAAGCTCAGCTCCTCGTCGAAAAAGCCCCCCCACTGAAGCTCAGCTCCTCGCCGTCTCCTCGCCGAAAAAGCCCCCCACTGAAGCTCAGCTCCTCACTGTCCCTTGCCAAAAAGCCCCCCACCGAAGCTCAGCTCCTCACCGTCTCCTCGCCGAAAAAGCCACCCACTGAAGCTCAGCTCCTCACCGAAAAAGCCCCCTAATGAAGCTCAGCTCCTCGTCGAACCACTGAAGCTCCCCTCCTCGCCGAAAAGAAGCCCCCCCACTGAAGCTCCTCGCTGCTCCTCGCCGAAAAAAGAAGCCCCCCCACTATTCCCTCACCGGAAAAGAAATCCCCCCGCCCCACAGAAGCTCCCTCACCGAACAAGTAGCACCCCCCCCCCCCCCCCCCCCCCAACTACTCTCTCTCGCCTAACCTTTGCTAAACTCACTTTCTATCTCTCATGTATGTGGCTTTTATTTTCACTCTTGCTAAATTGGTAAATTGTTTTTATGGAAATGTTGCTCATATTCATCAATTACAAATGCATTCTATCCACGATAGTGAAGACCATTTTTCAGACGTCGACGAACAATCTACATTCCAAAAGTCAAATACTTTATTGTTTTCTTTCTTAATCTACGACAATGACTTTGTAGACCTTGTTAGACATGTGGATTGTGGATTTATTTCTTATTTACTCGTGTTTTGTGGTTCGTTGATTCTTGATGATTGATTTAAGGTTTTTTTTTTCTTGACCAGATTGGAAATAGTAATTTGAACCAAATAGAACTTTGCTCGAATCATTTTTGGAACTGTAATTTGCATTTTTTGAAATTGCATAGAAGTATCTTAAACCAGAAAGTCAAATTGGGAAAATTAGTCCCATTTAGTTTTCATTTTCCTTTGGCTCACTTATCTTCTAGAGTTAGGAATGTGTATTTTATTTAGCTTTAATTTTGATATGTTCTTGTGATGATTGTGATCACTCATATTGGTGCTCAATTAATATTTTTCGACTCTGTATCTTCTTTTTGTTTTTTTTTTTTATTATTATTGTTATTGTTATTGTTGTTGATGTTGCATTTTGATTTTTTTTTTTTTTTGCAACTTTTTACTCTTTATTAGGTGTGTTAATCGGAGTTGTAGGTTTGTTAGATAGAGTATAAGTCACCTTCTGAACTAGTAGTCTATATATGGTACTAATGAGACAGGGTTAAACCAAACAAAAGTGCTGTGGTGGTGAATGAAATATGCTTGATTAATGAGCATAAAGTGATATCCATTTTTTTCTTAATCTACATTCCAAAAGTCAAATACTTTATTGTTTTCTTTCTTAATCTATGATAATGACTTTGTAGACTTTTTTAGACATTCTTTTCTTGTTCTTTATTATTATTATTTTTTTTGTTTCTATTTGTGATATTACAAGTGAATCATTTGAGAAACAACCGAAGGACATCTTGTAAAGTGAAATGGCGAGCAACATTAAAACTCCACAAATGAAGACAATTTTTTAAAAGAAATTTTTTTATATACGAATATGTATACTTAAATTTGTTTTATCATTTTCGTTTCTAGCTATGGAACGAAGCCGGACGTCATCGGCATACTCTCCTTGTCCTACCCAACGGTGGCGATATTTAGAACCACCGGAGATGGACTCAAAAAATGACTCTGAAGGAGTCAGTTGGACCAATCCCCAATCGGATGGCAACACATCATCTCAATCGACGTCAGCTTTAATACCAAAGATAAGTTATTAATTAAATGTATATATGTATATTTGATCACGATTTATAGTTATAGTAATAGTTATAGTTGTAATGGAAGGATACCCCATATTTCCTTACCCCATAAAACGTTGTAAGGAGTCTATTGAAAGATAAAGCAGTCAAAGTTTTTTTTTTTTTTTTTTTTTTTTTTTTTTTTTTTTTTTTTGCACGTTCAAAACAATTACATTAGTTAACAAGATAAAACAGTCACAACCATGCACTTTTGCTTTAGGTTAACAAGAATGGTACTTTTTCGAAATAAAGTAAGTTTTGAATTTGGATATCAATAAAAGTAAGTTGTTATGCTGTCGAATTTTTGGAGAAGGATTTAATTATTTGTCATTTATGAAATTATATATTTTATTTATGTTATTAGGTTTATTATAAAATATATTTTATTTATGTATGATTTTATGTAAATGTAGGTTTTGGATCTCCCATCACTCATTTTGAAATTGAATGTGAATCAAGTCAATTTCAAATGCAAAATTACAATCATGCACTTATTAAAAGATGTTGTTAATACTGGGACAAATGCCTTACAGGACCACCCTAATGGCATAGAGTGGTTTAAGAATTCCCAATTTGACCACCTATTTGATATTACATACCACATTAAAATAACTTTAACCCCATTATGGATGTTACTATCCCTAGCAGTGGTTATACAAAAGAATTATGAAATGTGGTTCGCTTTGAATAGCATCCCCATTAGGTAATAATAAACATATTAATAGGATAAAAATACAGATTGTATGATTGGTGTACCGGTTTAAAATAGAATTTTTATATTGAAATTTGTTATTTTTTCAAAAGCAATTTATAATTTTTATTGGCTTTTTTTTTAAAAAATTAGTCTTAAATCTTGTACCTGATGTTATTCAACAATCTAAACTTAATTTACTGTGAACGTGAACTTAAATAACTAAAAATATAAATTCTTATAAAATGAAATATAAAATAAGAAAAAATCATATTCACTTAAATTATATTTTCTTATGTATAAATTTACATTACTACTAATCAGTTTACATTTTACAATAACTACAATTTGCATAATTAATAATATCAGGAACCGAAATTAAGATTTTACGTAAAAATTTAAATAAAAATTTAAGCCTAAATTGGTCAATCTAACGCATACTAATTTCAAAAATTGTATCAAACCTATTCATATTATATATATATATATATATATATATATATAAGAAATAGGGATTTGATTGTGAGAATCTGTCTATTTAAAAGTGTAATGATGGCTACAAACCTATTCATAGATTATATAAGCAAGCATCGGGAACCAGAAGGTCTCTTTATTTCTTTTCAAATTAAAACGACAGCTTTCTTGGGGGAAAAAAAAAGAAAGAAAGAAAAAGAAAAAAAATTAAGACCGTTTTTATTAAAAAAAAAAAATTGATCTAAATGATCATTAAATTCTTTAAGAAGTGATAATTTAATCTTTATTTTTTTTATCGTACTAATCTTAAAATCTCTAAAAAAGTAATTGTTTGATCCTTTCCGTCCACATTCATTAAATTTCTAACGAAATCTTACTAAAATGATTAATTTATTTACTAAAATGATTAAAATTCTATCCCCTCCCCTGTCTCTCCCTCCCCCTCCCCTGTCTCAATTTTCACCCTCCTCCTCTCTCTATCTCGATCTAGACCCCCCCCCTCGAATCCTGATCAGGTTGCCCCTTACTCCCTTTCTGGGTTTCATCACCCTCTCTCGCAGCCGTTCGCCCCCTGCAATCCCCCACCCCACGATTGGGTCCCCCTTGCCTCCGTTCGCCACTCCCCCCCCCCCCCCCCCAAATTCGGGATTTGAGTTTTTGGGCCCTTCCCCCCACCACGATGCCGATGACCCGCCCCTCTCTCTTTCTGATCTGGTTCGCTCCCCCTTCCTCATTTCGTGATTTAGGTATTGGCTCGATCTGGGCTGGTCGCCCCTTGCCCTCCCCTCCTAACTGGGTTTTGAGAAAAGGAGAGAGAGAGAGGAAGAGAGAGAGAAATGAAATGAAACTTTTTTTATGATTTTTTTAATTTTTATTAAATTAATTACTGTTAGATTATTATAATATTCTCACAAATTAACGGATTTAACAGAAAAAAATAAAATTGTTAAAAAATAAAAGTTTACAATCATCTTAATAAAAAAAAAAACCTAAACCGTCATTTTTTAATTAGTTTCCAGATTATTTAAACCAATTATTAAAACATATATACACGCATATCGCCATAGATATTTGCTACCTCACCGTCACAAAGTAAAGAGTAAAGAAAGAGGCCTTGGCAAACTCCAAGCTTTTGCTTCAACATTGGCTCCCCATGGTCAACGTTTTTCCCCTGTGGATCTTCACTTTAGGAAGAGGGTTTCACCCAACACTCTTCTTGACGACAAGCTTGTAAGTACCCATACATATATACATATATATTCCATATATCATCCTCGTATTTTATTCAACACTTCATACTGGGTGCTCTTTTTTTTTTTTTTTTTTTTTTTTTCATTTAATTCTGCAGCGGATTCCTAGAGATTTCATGAGGAAATATGGAGCAACTATATTTGATCCAGTAGTGATTGAGGTACTAAGCGGGACCCAGTGGGAAATGGGGTTAAGAGAATATAATGGTGATATTTGGTTGGCCAAAGGCTGGCCAGAATTTGCCCAACACCATTCTTTAGAGAATGGACAGGCATTGTGTATCCCAAACGACAACCTTTGTTAAAGCGGCGCCCTTGTGTATCCCACACTATTATATCTTCCGTACAACCTGGCATGAAACCGATAGATTACCCAAATTTCATGGCCCAAAAAAAAAAAGGCCGCCTCAACCAAAAGAATTTCCCATATATATATCTTCCGGCTGTTCATATTCCAGTATTTAATGGAGCGAAAGAAAGAAAAATAGAAGAAAGAGAAGCTTTCTTTGTTGGCAAGTATCAGGCCAAAGAAAGTCTCGGAACATTTTTTTTTTTTTTTTTAAGAAGCTTTGTAGTACCATCAACCATGATTTCTAAGCCACCAAACAACGGCGCTAGTTTTTCGGCTGTTTCTACCCCTCACTTCTTCACGGTGGTTCTTCAGAATACCCTTCGAGACAACACTCTTGTAAGTTGGAACTTTGTTTTTGTTGTTTTTTGTTTTTTGTTTTTTTTAGAGAGAAGGTCATAACATTTTGCCTCGGATTGAAAGTCCCATGAAAGGTGTTGGTTCTTCTCAGTTCTCATCATCGGGATTCGGGATTTGGGATTTGGGATTTGGGACCCAGCCTTTTATATATTTTCGTATTCCTGCAGACCCCAGATCCCAGAGCCCAATATTCCTTGATATGTTGAAGCTGTAAAGTTGTGTAACAAGTTCCAGCAAAAAAAAAAAAAACTTGTGTAATAAGTTTGTGTGTGTGTATATAAATAGGCCATATATATCTATTTAGTAATGCCCAGATCTTTTCTTTACCTTTTTTTTTTATTTTTTTATTCTTTGTTGTTGTTATCAGTATTTTTACTTGAAATCAGATGAGAATACTCTAAAAGTTGTATGTACTCTTGAGATGTTTTCTTTTATTTTAATTGTTGTTTCTGTTGTGCAGTTGATTCCAGCAAAGTTTGTGAGGAGATATGGTGAAACTCTGTCCAATCCGGTGTCTGTTAAGCTTCCATGTGGTTCAGAATGGAAAATGGAGTTGAGAAAATTTGACGGCCGGGTTTGTTTACACAAGGGTTGGCCTGAGTTTGTGAAGCACTATTCCATTGCCTTGGGGCACTTTCTAGTTTTTAGATATGAAGGGAATTCTCGATTCCATGCTTTCATTTTTGATAAAACTACGGTGGAGATTGATTATCCCATTAATCCGTCTCATTCCGATGTGCCTAACGGGGAAGAAATCAAAGATGATGAATCTGTTGAAATGTTAGAGAATTTTCCACAGTGTCCTAGAAAAAGAAAGAGCTCTCCTTTACCATATTCTCAGCCTCACAAGAAATTCAGAGCCAGTCCCATTGGCAAAACCGAGTCAAAAAGGACTCGAAGTTATGAAAAGATAGTTGGGAATTCAATGAGAAATAGTAGTAGTGCTGTGACATCTGCTAGGAAAATAAGTTCAAAAACTAATGCAACCATCGAAAGTCGAACGAATCCGGTTAAAGTTGAAGTAGTTGACCTCGAAACTGAAGATGAACTTTGTGATCGAGGTCGCGGGCATTCTCAATCTAGGCGTGGTAAGTTTCTCCTCATGTTTTATCGAGATGTTGCGTTCCACGTTATGTTTTCAAGATTAGTACCGCATTTTGGAAAATTTCCGCTTTACTAGTTTTGAAATCGCTTTCAGGTTCAAAAGGAAAAGCGTGCAAAGAGGAAATTGGAGCTATCAGAGCCGCCGATAAATACGTTCGGAATCATCCTTCTTTCAAATGTGTTATGCGGGCTACTTATGTGGGGCATGGATATTTGGTACAAACTTACAATAGATACAAGTTCTTGTATTTCTTTTCACCATCTTTGTAATTGTCCCAAACTAGATGAAAAATGAGAAGGTGATTTAAAAGACTTTAACAGAAGAAATTAAGAAAGAGGACTCTTTTTTTAGGCTATAAATAATCCGACTTTTGTGCAGAGTATACCAGGAGACTTTGTGAAAAGGTACATGCCTTGGCAGAGAACAGAAAGCTTCATGACGTGCCTTCAGCGTACAAGGAGGTTATGGCGGGTGAAGTTGTGGATCGACGAAAGGCGTCGGGTGAGGTTCTCGGCTGGTTGGAGTCGATTTGTGAAGGAAAATGCTATAAAAGTGGGAGACGTTTGTGTCTTTGAGCTCATTGAGAGAGATGGTTCTGTTATGAAAGTTTCTATCTTTAGATGTTAAACAAGTAGTTTCTTTTGAATTTATAGGGTTCTTTTTTGTTAACATATTTAAGTTTGATACGTTTATCGCTTAGATTTGCCTTTTGCGTACTTTAGTAAGTTATAACAAACTTGTTTTAACAATTGCTACGAGTTTGTGCATTAAAATGGTCAATTTCTTTTCTTTCACTACGTTGAGATTGCTGAAGTTTATGGGAAAACTTGTTGCCAAAAAGAAGTTTGGAACAGCTCCTACGAAAAATGTTACAGGAACTGACCTTAAACTTGGAATTGGGTATTCTCGTTCGCTTCCATCAGCTGCTGCCCTGAACTGGGTTCTGAAGGATGGACTTGGACGGCTCAGTAGATGCATCTACACTGCTAGCCTAGCGTCAGCTTTTGATACCAATTTTAAGGTAGGAGTTCAAGCTCAACCCCTTTTTTCGATCTTTGGTTAGTGTAGTCGTTCTTAATTTTTTTTACTTATTTTGGCATCTTCTTATTTATTTGCAGCTCTTGCAGTTACTAGCACTGTATTTTGGTGATTTAACAAACTTATTGTATCCCGGAATTACAATTGTGTGGTGATACTGTTATTGGTAATTGTTTGAGCTGCAAAATAAGAAGTTTAGTAGTCCTTGCCTCATAATATAATATTAGAAATCGAAATCTGATTTTCTTTTTCTGTGTTTGTGATTTCTCATATGAAGAGAGTTAGGTTCTCCACCTCTATTCTCTTTAGTTTGAGCATTGGAGTTGAGCTGCTAACTCCTGCATTTCCCAAGTACTTTTTGCTTCTTGCAACCATGGCCAATATTGCAAAACAAATTAGCCTGGCTTGCTACTTAGCAACGGGGGTAAGGATTCGTCACCTATAACACAAATGATCTATTTCACTATATGATCAACTTTCATATCTTTGGATCTTTTATCGTGATTGTTTTCAAAGTCGGTGTTGTTTCCTTTCCATATTAGTGTGTGAGACGTGTTGCATCTTTAGAAGTGCAGGCTAGTCTTTTTGTGGTAATTAACATTCTTGCAAATTTTGATGTCTGTCTCTTATATATAAGCAGTCTGCTGTTCATCGAAGCTTTGCTATAGCAGATAACCTTGGTGAAGTGTCAGCTAAATCACAGGTTGATTTATATACATAAGTGGCTATATAGAAATTATTCCAGATATTTATTGGATAATCTTTGCTAAACTTAACAAGAGAGATAATAAGGTTATTCGTATGGGTTTCAGATCCAAACCGTGTGCTTTGATAACCTTGGCCTTCTGCTTGCTGTGCTATTTAACATTCTTTTCAAGAACAATCAAAGGTTTTGTTTCTCACTTTGATTCTGGATTTGAATTAGTTGGTTAAAATGTTGTTCTAATCGGTTACTTTCTTCCTTTACTCTTATTTGTTTTAGGTTTTTATTTTTCCAGTCTAAGGTTTTCTACTTCGGATTTCTAATATTCCCAGCAATGTGTAACTTGATTGCATAATTTTCTAATTTTTGAGTAATGTGAAAGATTGCAAGCAGGTCTACCCTTTGTTATATACCCAATATTTTCGGCAATTGACCTTTTTGGAATATATCAAGGACTCAAGCATGTCCATCTGCAAACATTAACCAAGGTGTGTAGGCTTACGGGCTTTTCATAACGCTTGAGCTATTTGTGAGATTATACTAATAAAATGCTTACGCTTGGCCTTTTATTGTCTCAGGATAGACTTGAGATCATACTAAATACTTGGATTGTGTTAGGATATGTGCCTTCTCCAGCAGAAGTGAGTAAGCTGGAAGGAATTGATTTCCCTTGGAGCAAAGGTAAAGTCTCGGGGTCTTTGTGCTTTGACAATATCAATTTTGAATCTTAAAGCTAATGACTGAATCTGTTTCAGGTGAACATTTGTGGCCCATCAGAATAGGGTGCCTAAATCCCAAGGACCACTTTTCGAAATTGTCGATGATGGCAATGCAATCTTTAACCGGCGGGGACTACTACTTCATATCTATGGAAGAGATTTACTCTAGAATACCTAGAAGAATGCAGGTGACGATCTTGCAGATTTTTAACAACCTAAGCTGTTTTGCTACTTGGTATCACTTAACTCTATGATGTACTTGACGTTTTCTACTCTTTTGTTTCCTGTTTGTGAATTTTAGGGAGGCATTCTTCTCTGACTGCGAGACGGAGCCAGCACCGCCGACATTACTATGGGTTTGTTGCAGTTAAAAAAAAAAAAAAAAGTTTATATTTAAATAAAATTCCGTAGCATTGTTATATCCACCATAAAATCTCATGTCTTTTGAATGTTGGAATAGAAGAAAAGAGAGTCCCACGTTTGATCCAATGATATGCCATGCAGGCATGTTATATTCGCAAAGCACTTCACTTGAACAGGACTAGGTGGGAGAATATATTCGAGGCTAGCGATTTACCATATTTTGACTTCATGTCATGATAACTTTGGATTTTGATTGAAAAAAAGATAACATTAATTTAAACAAACGCAGCCGTTATGATTGCAAAAGTTATTAATGCAGAATGGTTTCAAAAATTTTTATGCTAACGCTGCTTGCCTGTGCTGTGATTAAAAGTTAATTAAGTACAAAAAGTTAGGCATGTTTCACATTTTGCCCCAGAGTCTTTGTACATGTTTTTCTCATCTCATGTCTTGATTAGATAACATTTAAAGCAACAAATTTATATTGGATCAAGTACCATGAATGAGTCCATAGTATAGTACAAAATTTGACGACAAATCAACATTATGGGCTGTGGTCAATCCATTAATTGCACTTAGATAATTTTCAATTATATACAGTTATACTAATTGATTCCCCTTTATAGCTTCCATTGAGAGACTTTTTCATTTAATGCGGAGCAAAATAGTAATACTTTTATATATAAACAGGGAACGTGATTACTTGCTATAATCACCAAATTCAATCAACAATCGACAACCCCACTTCTTTCTTTTGTTTTGTTTTTTTTTTTTTTTTTTGTCTTTTTGTTTTTTGTTTTTTTTTGTTTTTTGTTATTTTGTTATTTTGATTTTTTTTTTTTTTTGTTATTTTGTTTCGTTTTGTTTTTGGAGATATATATAATAATAAACAACTGAAGGACCCTTGAAAAAGAAAAAAATCAACTAATGGCCATCACTTCCTTTGACATAAATATCCAACATTAAACTATATATATAAACCAAGTATTTTTAGCTATCTTAGTAGTTGAAAAAGAACAACAACCATAAACGACATAAATTTTGGAGGGCGACAATAAGAAGGTGAGAAGGCCTAATGGATCGAAAAGATAAGAATTTTGGAAAATGACGGGCAGTATCCCGAAAAGGCATATGTAAAATACAAGTAACAACATTTCAAGAGGACTCTTCTTTAATCCAACGGGATTAAATCTGGATCTCTTATAAATAATGAACCACATATGTTGAGATCACTTACGAGTTGAATTATATTTTCCAAATTTCATTCTTTCAAAAAAAGAAAAAATTTTCCAAATTTCAAACAACGACAAATAACTATTACTATTTTAATTATCTTCTTCGTCATGTAATTAATTATTACTAATAAGTAACAACTTCTTAGAATATATACTTATTCCACGTTTGGCCTTTAATATAAATTTAATAGGTTTGGTCATCTTGATATTACTTGAATGTACAGTTTTGGCTCGTCCGTTAACAACTGCGTGTACAAATGTAGCACGAAGATGAAAAGTACTCAAATCCCTTCCCGAAAATGATTATTGCCATTTAAAATACATAGATATGTATGTTGTTGTCACGAATAAAAAGAAAATGCAAAGGAAAACCAAGTCAAAGTCTTTCTAGCGTGATAAAATATGTGTCATTTAGTCTTTAACATTAATGATCATTGCAATTTGAAAAAATATTATATCTCAGTATCATATATAAATAGTCTTATGTGAGTCCCACCAAGTGCATCTTACCTAAGCTCACAACATGAACGAATCCTATTGCTTTGTAACTTATTCATCGAGTTGGACATTTTCTTCTTCTTCTGAACTTTGCCCATTTTCAATGAAAGTAATTGGCTTATATTTCTCGTAGTGTTAGTTTTCAAATGGTCGATGGCTCACTGAAAAAGAAAGTAAGAAATCTTCTTCATTGCTCACTAGCGAATGTTTTTTTAAGCTCTGTATTTGGAATTCTACAACTAATATATTTTTTTAAGTCGACATAAAATGATCAAAATCTGAAGTAGACAAAGATGCGTCACTTTTTTTCCTAATGTCAGAAGTCAGGTGACCCATGATTTAAGCAGTTTGATACAAGTCAATATTAGAATAGGTTAACTTTATTGGACCCACTTGATCACAAGAGTAATAAAAAATAATAATAAGAAGAAGAAAATAAATTAAAATTTTGCTACATCCTCGTTATTTATGTATCTTTTCGTTATAAATAAGAGATTTTTGTAATTTAATTAAAGGACAAACTGTGAATAATCATGTGAAGCACAAACGAGTAATGTTAGTTTAGAGGGGACTACAAGAAAAGTGAGAATCAACGACAACAATTTTAGTGACAACTAAAATTTCGTCATTGAAAGTGACATTCAACGACAGGTTGTCATTGAAACTGCGCTGTTAATGACAGGATGCAATACAAGCATCAACGACAACTATACTGTCGTTAAAAAGCTTTTATTGACGACACTTTTCTTCACGTTGTCCCTAAAAATTTGAGATTTTTGACACCAATGAGCTTTGGCACCCTCATATTGGCGGGTATACTTTTAACGACAACTTATATCAATTAGTGACAATCATATGTCGTCGTTGAATATGTTCAGAATTAATAATTTTTAATGATGACTAACTTTGCAGTTAATTAAACACTTTTTATTGTAAATTATGAACTTTTGATGACGATACAATTGTCACCGTTAAAAGCTATCAATTAAAGTTTTGTCCAATCACATTTAACGACAAAGGTCATTGTCATTAAAAATCTAATGAATTAGTGATTTTTAACGATAATCAATTTTGTTATTAATTTTACAGTTTTTGTCATAAATTATCAACTTTTAGTAACGATACATTAGTCGCCGTTAAAATTGTCAGTAAAAGAGTTGTCCAATTACATTTAACGACAAAGGTCGTTGTCATCATTAAAAGTTTAAATTTTATAAAGGAGTATAATTTTTGTCATTGAAAGCTTTAAATTAAAAAAAAATTGTATATTTTTTCTTTTAACTATTTTTGGCAAAAAAAAAAAAAAAAAAACTCAAAAGAGTCATCTATGTTGTAAAATAATATCAATATAGATACTTTAATACTTTAAGAATTAAAAAATATAATTACTTTAATATTTAAAAAAGTATAAATGCCCTAACGTAGAAAATAGAATATTTAGAAGTACCTCGATTTATAATTGAAAGTTTCAATTTTTCTTTATATTTAAAAATTAAAGAAGACATAAATATTATTGAACAAATATAATAATTTAAAAATTTTATAATAATTAATATTAGAGTAAAGAAATTTCATTGATATTGGCGCTTATTTTTGCCTCCAAAAGGATGAAATATTTGAAGAAAAGCGCCTAATCTGTCACAAAAGACTTTTTTTAAAAAAGAAAAAAACCTCCCACAAAATACAACTTCCGTTGGTTTGAACTTTTAAGAGATTCAAGTCCTCAAACCCATATTTCTTGTTCTTCGTTCACATCTCGCCATCTCTGGTACTTACTGAAATTAGTTACAACGGAGGACGAAGGGGCGCGAAAGCTGACTATAGCCATGATTGGCCGGAGACGGTGACCGTTCAATTTCTGAAGACTTCAGACCCCTTCAACTTACAGTTTCTTTTTTTTTTTTTTTTTTTTTTTTTTTTTTTTTTTTTTTTTTTTTTTTTTTTTTTTTGCGTATGAAGAAATTGAGAAAGAGAAAGATCAGGTGAATAAGATCATCCCCTAAAGGACTTTTTGGCACGCCTCTTTTGGCGGGCACTTGAAGACAGCTAGTTTTGACGGGTTTATTTATTTATTTATTTTTTTGTGGAAAGACGTGGGTTTGGGGGGATTTTTTTTTTTTTTATTATTTATTATTAGTAAGTTTCGGGAGTTACTACTACTGCTAAATAATACTAATTATTATTATTGTTATTATTTAGTTTTTAGCTATGAGGTTTGACGTTTGAGAGGATATAGTTGATTGGGATGGATTTTGTTTTTAAAATTTGATTGGCATGGATTTTCTTTTTAAAATTTGATTGGGATGTTTTTACTTTAAAAGAAAATAAATTAAAAAAATGAAGAATCTTAGAACAATATATTTTTAAAGATCATTTAAAATAAAAACTATAAGATAGTAATATTGGTTTTTTTTTTTTTTTTTGAGGAAGTTTAGTGTGTTTTTGTTTTCTCGTAATCATTTTATTTGGTCCCTTTTTTTTTTTTTTTCCTTTTAACAATTTTACGATTTTGGAGATGTTAACATTAGTGGATTATTATAACTGATATGTTAGAATATGGAAAATTCCAAAGAACATAATAATAATTCGGGTGGAATATTAAATCATGTATAATATTATAATCTGGGAGAATATATTTGATATTTTGGTATAATATATAAATAAAATAAGAATAATATGCTAGAGTACTAAAGTAATAATGTATGAGACTACTCACCAATAATTGGAGTAAAAGGTGATCGATCATTTTATATTAAAAACTAAAAATAAATAAAAAAATTAAAAATAAAAAAAATTGTAGATTACGTAAAGGTAATTGGTAATCTACCAGAATCTCTTTGATCTTCAGAAATCGTCGTTGGCCCATATTAATTCCATTAACATTTTTCAGTTTACCTTTTTGATCGGTCAAGTAATCTTGAAAGATATATTATATTGACATTTGACATATTATATGCCAGGTCAATCCTTTGATAATACCTGTAGATGATTGGATCTACGGTCAAATTTAGATTCGAAGTTAATCGATAAGAATCAATACAGAAAATAATTCAACTAAATTTAAAGAGATTCGTCGGGAATATACTACATCCCTGAGTCTGGAGTTTTATCATGTATGGAATTATGAGATTACAAAGTTACAAGAGTTTTCTGGAAATTTTGGCAAAATTTTAGTAAGGTAAAGGAAAGAAGATCCCTAAATGTGAGGGGTTATTCCCTGTTTATAGAATGAAAGTACTGGTTCTAGATTCCCAGGGAGATAATAGACAGTTCCCCACTTCCCTGATAATTTGGGATGTGTATAAGAACGTTCGCCACGATTGATCCTAGGCTAGATGGTTATAGAAATCGAACCTTCATTGTTAAAGATTCACTCTTTGATGTTGAATCATGACATGTCGAACAGTGAACTGGCTGTTATTCACGATTGGCCTAAAACCATGAGGCCCACATCGAGCGATCGAATGTCACGGTTCGATGTTTACCAATCCAAAATTGAATGCTGAATTAAGTAAAAGGATTTTATGGTTTTACTGGCTTTCTAGGGAACCTTCGGGACCTATATAGAATGATTGATGGACCATGACATGAAGTTCAGTGGACCTTTCATTGGAAGTGACTTGTCGGACATTGGATCGGATCCAGGACTCCGAATAGTGTGTGTGCTATTGAAAGCATACTAAATAGTCAATGGAACATGATTTGATGCCAACTACTTCACCAATCAATATAATCTGGGTATTACATAATGGGAAGATAAAGTTTGACCCTAACAATATTCCACAAATGTAATGAAAAGAACAATTACTGACTCTCATTGAATTCCAAAACTATATTATTGTCCACGTGGATCACCATTTTCGGTAGTTGTTGTTTCTGATGTAGGACCAGATATAAAAAAATTAGAATCTATAATAAATTAAATTTGATACACGTGACATAATGAATAGAAAAGTGGCTAAAATAAATTAAATTTGATACTATTATTATGAAAAACCAACTAATTAAAAATCAAGAACCCTATTTATAGGCTAGTGAATCCTAACTTGTTTAGGAATTCTAAGTCAAAAAGAATTCTTAATCCAAATCCTAATAATAAACAATCAAAAGTCATAACAAAACTCAAACTGAACATAAAATAATATTTAAAATAAAATAGGAATCCTAATTAAACTCTAATTTTCCAATATCTTGTCTTACATCTTCACACCAATACAATGTGTATTTGGTTAAATATCAAATAATCAATTTACTAAAAAAAAAGATTCAAACATTCAAGTGTATTTAAATGTTTTTATTATTTCATAGTAATTTAGCTCAAAATTCAATCCAAATTTTCACTTTTATAGAAATTCATACATTCATTTTTTCTATCTTTACAATAGTTGAAAGTAACCATCAACCAAAACCATTCAAACACTTATTTAATTTGAATATACAATTCAATTCAAAATTTGAATGTAAATATTCAGTTTAAATGAATAATCAAATCTAATTTATGATCCAAACAAACACTATTTTTTGTTTAACTCAATATAATGTCCAATTTCAAAGGAATACTTAAAAAAGAATTCCCAATGCAATTTAAAAGTATACTACCTAAGAAATTAGAAATAAATCTATACAAATATTATAACTATAAGAAGCTTGACACTCTTGACTTTTCATCAAACTTCAATGAAAATGTTCATTTTGGTTGGAGCGAACGTTTGGTTATTTTTGTTTTGTTGTTTTGTTGTTGTTGTTGTTTTTTTTTTTATTTTTTTATTTTTTTTTATTTTTTTTAATAATATTTTGCAATTTTTTCTTTAAAATTTAAACATTTTTTTTTTCTAAAATGTGTTTTTTTTTTTTCCTTCGGATTGCTTATATCGTTTGTTGCCTAGGTTTTTTTTTTTCGGCCTTGTTTTTTTCCTTTAAATCTTATATCTTTTTATTTCAAATGTGTGTCGCCATTTTTCTTTAACTTCTAGTTTTCTCTTAAATTAATAATTTATTTAAAAAAAAAATACGCTCACTTAAATAATTTTCTTATGTCTTTTGAAATATTATCTATCTAAGATGACTTTCATAATTAAAATTTTTTCTAATTGCACTGAACATTTCTGTTTTGGTTAGTTTTTTATTATTATTTTTTGAAGTTTTTCAAAAAAAAAAAAAATCTTTTTTTGAAGTAAAATGTTTACATTTATTTTTATTAATTTTTCATTTAATATTATATCTCTTTATTTTAAATTTTATACACCAAATACTTTTTCTTCTACTTTATTCTATTCGGCAATCAATTTTTTTTTTTGTCTAATATGTTCTCGCTTATTTTTTTTTTACTTGAAAATTATTCAAATTCTATACCTTTTGATGGAGTCAGATGTGGCAATTACCATTAGGTTTTACTGTAACCATCTATTTAAATTTTCCTTACACCTTTTTCTAAAAATTATCTCATATTTTTATGTATGTTAAAATGATTTTACCTAAAAAGCCTAGCTAAAATTTTTTTTTTCACTATACCCAAAAAATTTAGCAAATTTTACATGGACTTGCATTAGAAACTAGCTTTTGTGATAAAATTTAAATTAAAATTGTTTATGTACCTTTTTATTTTAAATCAGAATTCTTTAAACTTAAGTGAAGTTCAAAAACTTTTTCAAATGGAAAAAGGTAATATTTACATATGTACAGAAGCGTAGTGATCACATTTTTATTTTTTATTTTAGTTGAAAGTGGTGATCAAATATTACCACACATACAAATATTAAGTAATATTTATATATGAATAACTCCTTCCGGAAAAATATATATATATATATATATATATATATATATATCCTGAAGAAAAGGACGGGGATAACTACCTACACACTTTCTAAAAAAAAAAAAAAAAAAACTACACGCGGTTAATAATAAATATCTCTTCATTTATGATATTAAAATTGAGCAACTCTTCTCAAAATCTCAAAAGGTGATGTTTCTTTTGTCCCTTCCAGGCGATCGGAAGATAAGGAAATAGTTACTATATTCAAGATAATTACGTATTTACAAAATACCATCTCAATTCATCGGGAATCCTACAAGATCCATTCGTTCTTTTTTCTCTGACAGATGGTCAGAACTTCATCTCTCCCTCTCCATCTATCCAAGGGATGGAAGGGCAGAAGCCTTTGGTGTCCCCTCTAGTCAAGAATTGGGCAAGGTTGACCTATTCGGGAATCTCTGGATCTCCGCTTATTTTCAACTCCCCGAAGCATTTCGTCGCTTGTACGAGATCCCCGCTAAGCATCCATGGCTGAATGGTTAAAGTGCCCAACTCATAATTCACGGAATCGTAGGTTCAATTCCTACTGGATGCACGCCAATGGGACCCTCCAATAAGTCTATGAAGTCCGCCGTCAAATCCAGGGCTCAATCCTGACAGGCCGGTGGAACTACCAAGCTGGAGTACGAAATTTTTTTTCTTGGATTAGTGATCAGTTTCGATATCTTTTATTTGAATATAATATAATATGAATAGAGACAGGCTCATTACATTA
>CM046362.1:20915082-20961464 GCA_025413025.1 Ficus hispida | reverse complement strand
AAAGTGGGAGACGTTTGTGTCTTGAGCTCATTGAGAGAGATGGTTCTGTTATGAAAGTTTCTATCTTAGATGTTAAACAAGTAGTTTCTTTTGAATTTATAGGGTTCTTTTTTGTTAACATATTTAAGTTTGATACGTTTATCGTTAGATTTGCCTTTTGCGTACTTTAGTAAGTTTAACAAACTTGTTTTAACAATTGCTACGAGTTTGTGCATTAAAATGGTCAATTTCTTTTCTTTCACTACGTTGAGATTGCTGAAGTTTATGGGAAAACTTGTTGCCAAAAAGAAGTTTGGAACAGCTCCTACGAAAAATGTTACAGGAACTGACCTTAAACTTGGAATTGGGTATTCTCGTTCGCTTCCATCAGCTGCTGCCCTGAACTGGGTTCTGAAGGATGGACTTGGACGGCTCAGTAGATGCATCTACACTGCTAGCCTAGCGTCAGCTTTTGATACCAATTTTAAGGTAGGAGTTCAAGCTCAACCCCTTTTTTCGATCTTTGGTTAGTGTAGTCGTTCTTAATTTTTTTTTACTTATTTTGGCATCTTCTTATTTATTTGCAGCTCTTGCAGTTACTAGCACTGTATTTTGGTGATTTAACAAACTTATTGTATCCGGAATTACAATTGTGTGGTGATACTGTTATTGGTAATTGTTTGAGCTGCAAAATAAGAAGTTTAGTAGTCCTTGCCTCATAATATAATATTAGAAATCGAAATCTGATTTTCTTTTCTGTGTTTGTGATTTCTCATATGAAGAGAGTTAGGTTCTCCACCTCTATTCTCTTTAGTTTGAGCATTGGAGTTGAGCTGCTAACTCCTGCATTTCCCAAGTACTTTTTGCTTCTTGCAACCATGGCCAATATTGCAAAACAAATTAGCCTGGCTTGCTACTTAGCAACGGGGGTAAGGATTCGTCACCTATAACACAAATGATCTATTTCACTATATGATCAACTTTCATATCTTTGGATCTTTTATCGTGATTGTTTTCAAAGTCGGTGTTGTTTCCTTTCCATATTAGTGTGTGAGACGTGTTGCATCTTTAGAAGTGCAGGCTAGTCTTTTTGTGGTAATTAACATTCTTGCAAATTTTGATGTCTGTCTCTTATATATAAGCAGTCTGCTGTTCATCGAAGCTTTGCTATAGCAGATAACCTTGGTGAAGTGTCAGCTAAATCACAGGTTGATTTATATACATAAGTGGCTATATAGAAATTTATTCCAGATATTTATTGGATAATCTTTGCTAAACTTAACAAGAGAGATAATAAGGTTATTCGTATGGGTTTCAGATCCAAACCGTGTGCTTTGATAACCTTGGCCTTCTGCTTGCTGTGCTATTTAACATTCTTTTCAAGAACAATCAAAGGTTTTGTTTCTCACTTTGATTCTGGATTTTGAATTAGTTGGTTAAAATGTTGTTCTAATCGGTTACTTTCTTCCTTTACTCTTATTTGTTTTAGGTTTTTATTTTTCCAGTCTAAGGTTTTCTACTTCGGATTTCTAATATCCCAGCAATGTGTAACTTGATTGCATAATTTTCTAATTTTTGAGTAATGTGAAAGATTGCAAGCAGGTCTACCCTTTGTTATATACCCAATATTTTCGGCAATTGACCTTTTTGGAATATATCAAGGACTCAAGCATGTCCATCTGCAAACATTAACCAAGGTGTGTAGGCTTACGGGCTTTTCATAACGCTTGAGCTATTTGTGAGATTATACTAATAAAATGCTTACGCTTGGCCTTTTATTGTCTCAGGATAGACTTGAGATCATACTAAATACTTGGATTGTGTTAGGATATGTGCCTTCTCCAGCAGAAGTGAGTAAGCTGGAAGGAATTGATTTCCCTTGGAGCAAAGGTAAAGTCTCGGGGTCTTTGTGCTTTGACAATATCAATTTTGAATCTTAAAGCTAATGACTGAATCTGTTTCAGGTGAACATTTGTGGCCCATCAGAATAGGGTGCCTAAATCCCAAGGACCACTTTTCGAAATTGTCGATGATGGCAATGCAATCTTTAACCGGCGGGGACTACTACTTCATATCTATGGAAGAGATTTACTCTAGAATACCTAGAAGAATGCAGGTGACGATCTTGCAGATTTTTAACAACCTAAGCTGTTTTGCTACTTGGTATCACTTAACTCTATGATGTACTTGACGTTTTCTACTCTTTTGTTCCTGTTTGTGAATTTTAGGGAGGCATTCTTCTCTGACTGCGAGACGAGCCAGCACCGCCGACATTACTATGGGTTTGTTGCAGTTAAAAAAAAAAAAAAAAGTTTATATTTAAATAAAATTCCGTAGCATTGTTATATCCACCATAAAATCTCATGTCTTTTGAATGTTGGAATAGAAGAAAAGAGAGTCCCACGTTTGATCCAATGATATGCCATGCAGGCATGTTATATTCGCAAAGCACTTCACTTGAACAGGACTAGGTGGGAGAATATATTCGAGGCTAGCGATTTACCATATTTTGACTTCATGTCATGATAACTTTGGATTTTGATTAGAAAAAAAGATAACATTAATTTAAACAAACGCAGCCGTTATGATTGCAAAAGTTATTAATGCAGAATGGTTTCAAAAATTTTTATGCTAACGCTGCTTGCCTGTGCTGTGATTAAAAGTTAATTAAGTACAAAAAGTTAGGCATGTTTCACATTTTGCCCCAGAGTCTTTGTACATGTTTTTCTCATCTCATGTCTTGATTAGATAACATTTAAAGCAACAAATTTATATTGGATCAAGTACCATGAATGAGTCCATTAGTATAGTACAAAATTTGACGACAAATCAACATTATGGGCTGTGGTCAATCCATTAATTGCACTTAGATAATTTTCAATTATATACAGTTATACTAATTGATTCCCCTTTATAGCTTCCATTGAGAGACTTTTTTCATTTAATGCGGAGCAAAATAGTAATACTTTTATATATAAACAGGGAACGTGATTACTTGCTATAATCACCAAATTCAATCAACAATCGACAACCCCACTTCTTTCTTTTGTTTTGTTTTTTTTTTGTCTTTTTGTTTTTTGTTTTTTGTTTTTTTGTTTTTTGTTATTTTGTTATTTTGATTTTTTTTTTTTTTTGTTATTTTGTTTCGTTTTGTTTTTGGAGATATATATAATAATAAACAACTGAAGGACCCTTGAAAAAGAAAAAAATCAACTAATGGCCATCACTTCCTTTGACATAAATATCCAACATTAAACTATATATATAAACCAAGTATTTTTAGCTATCTTAGTAGTTGAAAAAGAACAACAACCATAAACGACATAAATTTTGGAGGGCGACAATAAGAAGGTGAGAAGGCCTAATGGATCGAAAAGATAAGAATTTTGGAAAATGACGGGCAGTATCCCGAAAAGGCATATGTAAAATACAAGTAACAACATTTCAAGAGGACTCTTCTTTAATCCAACGGGATTAAATCTGGATCTCTTATAAATAATGAACCACATATGTTGAGATCACTTACGAGTTGAATTATATTTTCCAAATTTCATTCTTTCAAAAAAAGAAAAAATTTTCCAAATTTCAAACAACGACAAATAACTATTACTATTTTAATTATCTTCTTCGTCATGTAATTAATTATTACTAATAAGTAACAACTTCTTAGAATATATACTTATTCCACGTTTGGCCTTTAATATAAATTTAATAGGTTTGGTCATCTTGATATTACTTGAATGTACAGTTTTGGCTCGTCCGTTAACAACTGCGTGTACAAATGTAGCACGAAGATGAAAAGTACTCAAATCCCTTCCCGAAAATGATTATTGCCATTTAAAATACATAGATATGTATGTTGTTGTCACGAATAAAAAGAAAATGCAAAGGAAAACCAAGTCAAAGTCTTTCTAGCGTGATAAAATATGTGTCATTTAGTCTTTAACATTAATGATCATTGCAATTTGAAAAAATATTATATCTCAGTATCATATATAAATAGTCTTATGTGAGTCCCACCAAGTGCATCTTACCTAAGCTCACAACATGAACGAATCCTATTGCTTTGTAACTTATTCATCGAGTTGGACATTTTCTTCTTCTTCTGAACTTTGCCCATTTTCAATGAAAGTAATTGGCTTATATTTCTCGTAGTGTTAGTTTTCAAATGGTCGATGGCTCACTGAAAAACAAAGTAAGAAATCTTCTTCATTGCTCACTAGCGAATGTTTTTTTAAGCTCTGTATTTGGAATTCTACAACTAATATATTTTTTTAAGTCGACATAAAATGATCAAAATCTGAAGTAGACAAAGATGCGTCACTTTTTTTCCTAATGTCAGAAGTCAGGTGACCCATGATTTAAGCAGTTTGATACAAGTCAATATTAGAATAGGTTAACTTATTGGACCCACTTGATCACAAGAGTAATAAAAAATAATAATAAGAAGAAGAAAATAAATTAAAATTTTGCTACATCCTCGTTATTTATGTATCTTTTCGTTATAAATAAGAGATTTTTGTAATTTAATTAAAGGACAAACTGTGAATAATCATGTGAAGCACAAACGAGTAATGTTAGTTTAGAGGGGACTACAAGAAAAGTGAGAATCAACGACAACAATTTTAGTGACAACTAAAATTTCGTCATTGAAAGTGACATTCAACGACAGGTTGTCATTGAAACTGCGCTGTTAATGACAGGATGCAATACAAGCATCAACGACAACTATACTGTCGTTAAAAAGCTTTTATTGACGACACTTTTCTTCACGTTGTCCCTAAAAATTTGAGATTTTTGACACCAATGAGCTTTGGCACCCTCATATTGGCGGGTATACTTTTAACGACAACTTATATCAATTAGTGACAATCATATGTCGTCGTTGAATATGTTCAGAATTAATAATTTTTAATGATGACTAACTTTGCAGTTAATTAAACACTTTTTATTGTAAATTATGAACTTTTGATGACGATACAATTGTCACCGTTAAAAGCTATCAATTAAAGTTTTGTCCAATCACATTTAACGACAAAGGTCATTGTCATTAAAAATCTAATGAATTAGTGATTTTTAACGATAATCAATTTTGTTATTAATTTTACAGTTTTTGTCATAAATTATCAACTTTTAGTAACGATACATTAGTCGCCGTTAAAAATTGTCAGTAAAAGAGTTGTCCAATTACATTTAACGACAAAGGTCGTTGTCATCATTAAAAGTTTAAATTTTATAAAGGAGTATAATTTTTGTCATTGAAAGCTTTAAATTAAAAAAAAATTGTATATTTTTTCTTTTAACTATTTTTGGCAAAAAAAAAAAAAAAAAAAACTCAAAAGAGTCATCTATGTTGTAAAATAATATCAATATAGATACTTTAATACTTTAAGAATTAAAAAATATAATTACTTTAATATTTAAAAAAGTATAAATGCCCTAACGTAGAAAATAGAATATTTAGAAGTACCTCGATTTATAATTGAAAGTTTCAATTTTTCTTTATATTTAAAAATTAAAGAAGACATAAATATTATTGAACAAATATAATAATTTAAAAATTTTATAATAATTAATATTAGAGTAAAGAAATTTCATTGATATTGGCGCTTATTTTTGCCTCCAAAAGGATGAAATATTTGAAGAAAAGCGCCTAATCTGTCACAAAAGACTTTTTTTAAAAAAGAAAAAAACCTCCCACAAAATACAACTTCCGTTGGTTTGAACTTTTAAGAGATTCAAGTCCTCAAACCCATATTTCTTGTTCTTCGTTCACATCTCGCCATCTCTGGTACTTACTGAAATTAGTTACAACGGAGGACGAAGGGGCGCGAAAGCTGACTATAGCCATGATTGGCCGGAGACGGTGACCGTTCAATTTCTGAAGACTTCAGACCCCTTCAACTTACAGTTTCTTTTTTTTTTTTTTTTTTTTTTTTTTTTTTTTTTTTTTTTTTTTTTTTTTTTGCGTATGAAGAAATTGAGAAAGAGAAAGATCAGGTGAATAAGATCATCCCCCTAAAGGACTTTTTGGCACGCCTCTTTTGGCGGGCACTTGAAGACAGCTAGTTTTGACGGGTTTATTTATTTATTTATTTTTTTGTGGAAAGACGTGGGTTTGGGGGGATTTTTTTTTTTTTTTTATTATTATTATTAGTAAGTTTCGGGAGTTACTACTACTGCTAAATAATACTAATTATTATTATTGTTATTATTTAGTTTTTAGCTATGAGGTTTGACGTTTGAGAGGATATAGTTGATTGGGATGGATTTTGTTTTTAAAATTTGATTGGCATGGATTTTCTTTTTAAAATTTGATTGGGATGTTTTTACTTTAAAAGAAAATAAAATTAAAAAAAATGAAGAATCTTAGAACAATATATTTTTAAAGATCATTTAAAAATAAAAACTATAAGATAGTAATATTGGTTTTTTTTTTTTTTTTGAGGAAGTTTAGTGTGTTTTTGTTTTCTCGTAATCATTTTATTTGGTCCCTTTTTTTTTTTTTTCCTTTTAACAATTTTACGATTTTGGAGATGTTAACATTAGTGGATTATTATAACTGATATGTTAGAATATGGAAAATTCCAAAGAACATAATAAATAATTCGGGTGGAATATTAAATCATGTATAATATTATAATCTGGGAGAATATATTTGATATTTTGGTATAATATATAAATAAAATAAGAATAATATGCTAGAGTACTAAAGTAATAATGTATGAGACTACTCACCAATAATTGGAGTAAAAGGTGATCGATCATTTTATATTAAAAACTAAAAATAAATAAAAAAAATAAAAAATAAAAAAAATTGTAGATTACGTAAAGGTAATTGGTAATCTACCAGAATCTCTTTGATCTTCAGAAATCGTCGTTGGCCCATATTAATTCCATTAACATTTTTCAGTTTACCTTTTTGATCGGTCAAGTAATCTTGAAAGATATATTATATTGACATTTGACATATTATATGCCAGGTCAATCCTTTGATAATACCTGTAGATGATTGGATCTACGATCAAATTTAGATTCGAAGTTAATCGATAAGAATCAATACAGAAAATAATTCAACTAAAATTTAAAGAGATTCGTCGGGAATATACTACATCCCCTGAGTCTGGAGTTTTATCATGTATGGAATTATGAGATTACAAAGTTACAAGAGTTTTCTGGAAATTTTGGCAAAATTTTAGTAAGGTAAAGGAAAGAAGATCCCTAAATGTGAGGGGTTATTCCCTGTTTATAGAATGAAAGTACTGGTTCTAGATTCCCAGGGAGATAATAGACAGTTCCCCACTTCCCTGATAATTTGGGATGTGTATAAGAACGTTCGCCACGATTGATCCTAGGCTAGATGGTTATAGAAATCGAACCTTCATTGTTAAAGATTCACTCTTCGATGTTGAATCATGACATGTCGAACAGTGAACTGGCTGTTATTCACGATTGGCCTAAAACCATGAGGCCCACATCGAGCGATCGAATGTCACGGTTCGATGTTTACCAATCCAAAATTGAATGCTGAATTAAGTAAAAGGATTTTATGGTTTTACTGGCTTTCTAGGGAACCTTCGGGACCTATATAGAATGATTGATGGACCATGACATGAAGTTCAGTGGACCTTTCATTGGAAGTGACTTGTCGGACATTGGATCGGATCCAGGACTCCGAATAGTGTGTGTGCTATTGAAAGCATACTAAATAGTCAATGGAACATGATTTGATGCCAACTACTTCACCAATCAATATAATCTGGGTATTACATAATGGGAAGATAAAGTTTGACCCTAACAATATTCCACAAATGTAATGAAAAGAACAATTACTGACTCTCATTGAATTCCAAAACTATATTATTGTCCACGTGGATCACCATTTTCGGTAGTTGTTGTTTCTGATGTAGGACCAGATATAAAAAAATTAGAATCTATAATAAATTAAATTTGATACCACGTGACATAATGAAATAGAAAAGTGGCTAAAATAAATTAAATTTGATACTATTATTATGAAAAACCAACTAATTAAAAATCAAGAACCCTATTTATAGGCTAGTGAATCCTAACTTGTTTAGGAATTCTAAGTCAAAAAGAATTCTTAATCCAAATCCTAATAATAAACAATCAAAAGTCATAACAAAACTCAAACTGAACATAAAATAATATTTAAAATAAAATAGGAATCCTAATTAAACTCTAATTTTCCAATATCTTGTCTTACATCTTCACACCAATACAATGTGTATTTGGTTAAATATCAAATAATCAATTTACTAAAAAAAAAGATTCAAACATTCAAGTGTATTTAAATGTTTTTATTATTTCATAGTAATTTAGCTCAAAATTCAATCCAAATTTTCACTTTTATAGAAATTCATACATTCATTTTTTCTATCTTTACAATAGTTGAAAGTAACCATCAACCAAAACCATTCAAACACTTATTTAATTTGAATATACAATTCAATTCAAAATTTGAATGTAAATATTCAGTTTAAATGAATAATCAAATCTAATTTATGATCCAAACAAACACTATTTTTTGTTTAACTCAATTATAATGTCCAATTTCAAAGGAATACTTAAAAAAGAATTCCCAATGCAATTTAAAAGTATACTACCTAAGAAATTAGAAATAAATCTATACAAATATTATAACTATAAGAAGCTTGACACTCTTGACTTTTCATCAAACTTCAATGAAAATGTTCATTTTGGTTGGAGCGAACGTTTTGGTTATTTTTGTTTTGTTGTTTTGTTGTTGTTGTTGTTTTTTTTTTTATTTTTTTATTTTTTTTTATTTTTTTTAATAATATTTTTGCAATTTTTTCTTTAAAATTTAAACATTTTTTTTTTCTAAAATGTGTTTTTTTTTTTTCCTTCGGATTGCTTATATCGTTTGTTGCCTAGGTTTTTTTTTTTCGGCCTTGTTTTTTTCCTTTAAAATCTTATATCTTTTTATTTCAAATGTGTGTCGCCATTTTTCTTTAACTTCTAGTTTTCTCTTAAATTAATAATTTTATTTAAAAAAAAAATACGCTCACTTAAATAATTTTCTTATGTCTTTTGAAATATTATCTCATCTAAGATGACTTTCATAATTAAAATTTTTTTCTAATTGCACTGAACATTTCTGTTTTGGTTAGTTTTTTTATTATTATTTTTTGAAGTTTTTCAAAAAAAAAAAAATCTTTTTTTTGAAGTAAAATGTTTACATTTATTTTTATTAATTTTTCATTTAATATTATATCTCTTTATTTTAAATTTTATACACCAAATACTTTTTCTTCTACTTTATCTCTATTCGGCAATCAATTTTTTTTTTTGTCTAATATGTTCTCGCTTATTTTTTTTTTACTTGAAAATTATTCAAATTCTATACCTTTTGATGGAGTCAGATGTGCAATTACCATTAGGTTTTACTGTAACCATCTAATTTAAATATTTTCCTTACACCTTTTTCTAAAAAATTATCTCATATTTTATGTATGTTAAAATGATTTTTACCTAAAAAGCCTAGCTAAAATTTTTTTTTTTCACTATACCCAAAAAATTTAGCAAAAATTTTACATGGACTTGCATTAGAAACTAGCTTTTGTGATAAAATTTAAATTAAAAATTGTTTATGTACCTTTTATTTTAAATCAGAATTCTTTAAACTTAAGTGAAGTTCAAAAACTTTTTCAAATGGAAAAAGGTAATATTTACATATGTACAGAAGCGTAGTGATCACATTTTTATTTTTTATTTTAGTTGAAAGTGGTGATCAAATATTTACCACACATACAAATATTAAGTAATATTTATATATGATAACTCCTTCCGGGAAAATATATATATATATATATATATATATATATATATATCCTGAAGAAAAGGACGGGGATAACTACCCACACACTTTCTCAAAAAAAAAAAAAAAAAAAAAAAAAAAAAAAAAAAAAAAAAAACTACACGCGGTTAATAATAAATATCTCTTCATTTATGATATTAAAATTGAGCAACTCTTCTCAAAATCTCAAAAGGTGATGTTTCTTTTGTCCCTTCCAGGCGATCGGAAGATAAGGAAATAGTTACTATATTCAAGATAATTACGTATTTACAAAATACCATCTCAATTCATCGGGAATCCTACAAGATCCATTCGTTCTTTTTTCTCTGACAGATGGTCAGAACTTCATCTCTCCCTCTCCATCTATCCAAGGGATGGAAGGGCAGAAGCCTTTGGTGTCCCCTCTAGTCAAGAATTGGGGCAAGGTTGACCTATTCGGGAATCTCCGGATCTCCGCTTATTTTCAACTCCCCGAAGCATTTCGTCGCTTGTACGAGGATCCCCGCTAAGCATCCATGGCTGAATGGTTAAAGTGCCCAACTCATAATTCGCGAATTCGTAGGTTCAATTCCTACTGGATGCACGCCAATGGGACCCTCCAATAAGTCTATGAAGTCCGCCGTCAAATCCCAGGGCTCAATCCTGGACAGGCGGTGGAAACTACCAAGCTGGAGTACGAAATTTTTTTTCTTGGATTAGTGATCAGTTTCGATATCTTTATATTTGAATATGAATATAATATGAATAGAGGACAGGCTCATTACATTAAAAACATTAAAAAAAATATGGGAATTATCATTTAAGTAATTGAGCGTGAGAGCCAAATGAATTGAAAGATTCATGTTTGGTTCGGGAAGGGATCGTGGAAGTTTTGAAATGAATGGAAAGATAATCTACTTTCATTAAGTGATTTATTAGATAATCGAAAACGGAGCTGGAGCTTCTAACTATGATGAATGCGCTAACTATGGATATGATGCCAGAGATAGACCGGTTTTATATCACCCTTCAATTCGAATTAGCAAAAGCAATGTCTCCTTGCATAATATGGATTCCAAACATTCATGATCTGGATGTGAATGAGTCGAATTACTTATCCCTCGGTCTATTAGTGAACTATCTCTCCAGGGATTGTGAAAGATGTTCCACTAGAAATATTCTTGTTATTGCTTCGACTCATATTCCTCAAAAAGTGGATCCCGCTCTAATAGCTCCGAATAAATTAAATACATGCATTAAGATACGAAGGCTTCTTATTCCACAACAACGAAAGCACTTTTTCACTCTTTCATATACTAGGGGATTTCACTTGGAAAAGAAGATGTTCCATACTAATGGATTCGGGTCCACAACCATGGGTTCCAATGTACGAGATCTTGTAGCACTTACCAATGAGGCCTTATCGATTAGTATTACACAGAAGAAATCAATTATAGACACTAATATAATTAGATCTGCTCTTCATAGACAAACTTGGGATTTGCGATCCCAGGTAAGATCGGTTCTCCAAGCACGTTAAAAATTCGTCCTAGCGTTGCTCCGCCGCTGGAACACTTAAAGGAGCTCCTGTGTCAATCACTTCCATTCCTCTCATTAGACCATCTGTAGAACTCATAGCTACAGCTCTAACTCGATTATTTCCTAGTTAGAGTAGCAAAAGCCATTGGAATTCTTATTTTATACATTGGAAGAATCTGTTTTGTTATTAATAGACTAGGAAAGGGTAAAACAAGGTATGTATGGTAAGAAAAAAATCGATACCTCGGAAAAGGGTAAGACTCATCAACGGACACTCTAGCCTCTCTTTTTTCACCTAATTGGTTTAGGTTCATTCTAGGATAAAAAGCCGTTTAGAAATCCTTTATTTTTGCAATCCAATCGCTCTTTTGATTTTGAAAAAAAAAAGATATATATATATATATATATATATATACTTCGTATAAGATTAAACCATGGTACATACCAATCAAATTTCTACTTTTAAATTTTAATGTAAATGAAAATGCCAGTGAAAATAAAAAACGACAGGAAAGAAAAACGAGATATTTAGGAGCATGTACTTATAAGTGGACTTAATTGTTCTGCTTGTCCTGAAGATTCTTGTCATACAGGAAACGAATTTAGAGAAAGGGACGTTCACGAAATGAAAAAGATATCGCAGAATGGTTAAGAAATACTTGGAAGGTATGATCATCCCTCCCGAGGAGAATGAGCGCAATAGAAGGAGGCGCACTAACGAAATTAGAGAAAGAGAAAAAGAGAGATCGATCCTTGTAACTGATAAGTTGAAGTTGGCTATCCTATACTTTTTGTGTGCGGTCCTCCATGGTCCAGTAAAACCCAATCAAAAAATTGATTACAACCTGTTTAAAATAATTGAAAACCTGGATTGGTGTGCCAATTGCCCATGAGGAAGAAAGACATACCAATATTTGATGACTCAGGTCCATAAGTTAGACATAGTTGCAAAATATAAAGACATTTTTGAGAAGTTGGCAAGATGGAATTGTCATGCGTTCATACTACCATTAATGGTATGTAAATTTTGTTTTATTATTGATTCTTACACTTAATTTATTTTAAAATGTTGGGAAACCTAATCTTCCAATTTCTTTAGTCATTAATGATTTCATTCATACACCATATGAAAATTGATAAATACCAAAAAAAAAAAAAACAAACAAACAACAAAAAATTTTTCAAAAGAACAAACATAGGAAAACCAGCGATCACACACAAACTCCCTGGTTTTCCGGACCGGCCTACCCGGTCCCGGTCAGGCCGGTCCGGAAAACCAGCGAGCACAAGTGTGTTACTGCCTCGCTGCTCGCGCCATTCCTCCACCTTTCTATAAACAACAGCCATACCGGTCCGGAAAATCAGGAAGGTGTCGTGATAAAAAATAAAAATAAAAAAAAAATAAAGTTGAACATCCTGGTCCAGAGAAAATTTTTTCGGACCGGCATGACCGGCTCATGTCGGTCCAGAAAAGCAGGAAGGTGTTATGATAATAAAAAAAAAAAAAACAAAAGAGAATAGCCTGGTCCGGAGAAAATTTTTCCGGACTGACATGATCGGTTGCCGGTCCGGAAAACCAGGAAGGTGTTGTGATAAAAAAAAAACAAAGGAGAACATGCCAGTCCGGAGAAAATTTTTTCGGACCGGTATGACCAGTTAGGCTGGACATGTCGGTCTGGAAAACCAGGAAAGTGTTGTGATAAAAAAAAAAACAAAGTTGAACACTCTGGTCCGGAAAAGCAGGAAGGTGTTGTGATAAAAAAAAATAAAAAAGAACATGCCAGTTCGGAGAAAATTTTTCCGGACCGACATAACCAGTTAGGCCGGTCATGCTGGTTCGAAAAACCAAGAAGATATTGTGATTAAAAAAAAAAAACAAAGTTGAACACACCGGCTCGGAAAAATATGAAGGTATTATGATAAAAAAACAAAGGAGAACAACCCGGTTCGGAGAAAATTTTTCCAGACCGGCATGACTAGTTAGGCCAGTCATGCCGGTCTGGAAAACGAAGACAGTGTTGTGATAAAAATAAAAAAGTTGAATACCCCAATCCAGATAAAATTTTTTCGAACCGACATGACTGGTTAAGCCAGTCATACCGGTATGGAAAACCCGATAGGTGTGGTGATAAAAAAAAAAGAACACCTCGGTCCGGAGAAATTGTTTCCTGACCGGTCATGTCGGTCAGGAAAATAAAAAAAAATACCAAAGTAATTCTTTGGTATGGTGTGCGAAAATACTAATAATATCACACCTGTCCGGATAAAAATATGCATGACCGGTATGACCAATAAGATCGCTTGTCGTTACGTTAAATTAATCAGTGATTGATAGTAAGTCAATTGTACTTATTAACCATTCAGATAAATGATTAACTATTTTAGAAAAAAAATGATATTTTAACTAATTTTTTAAAATTTCGTTCATTTATTAAAAAACTTGTTATATGGTCGTAATTTTTTATTTATGAAAAATAGCCATTTGTTTTGTTTTATTGTTGATTGACTAATAATCAATCAGTAATTGAGTTTCAAATTAGTGATTGGTACCATTTAATATTATTATAATTTTGTGAAGTGATATCAAAAAGTCATGAAGTTATAAGTAATATTTTCAATTTATACTACGTCATATTAGGTAAGCGAGAAGATTGGTCTGTTCTTTCATTAAATATAATACATGAGTTACGAACATAAAACTGATATTTTGATTTTTATAACTTTCATTAATTGACCATACAACCAAGCTGTTTAGCTCCATAATAGCAAGTGGACCGAGAAGAACGGTTAAGCGGGTCAGGTAATTTTTTTGTTTGTCTGTCTAATTGGCTATCTGTCTTTGCGATATTAAAAACCTTAAAGGGCCATACCGGCCTGAAAGGTCAGGTGGGACCGGTATTTATTTATATAGAATGTTTGTCGGCCCTTCAGGTCATGACACCAAAGTATTTTTGCATTCTTTATCATAGTTTTCCCAGTTATCTAGACCGGGTAGTTTTTTTTCCTCGGACCTGTTTCCGGTTTTACCAGTCATGATACCCAAGTGATATAACAAATATTCAAACGGGCCATACCTATCTGAGTGGTCCGACAATTTTGTGCCCTGGTGCAGAAGCAACATGATGGGAAACCAAAAAAAAAAAAAAACAAAGTGTTTACTTTTGGAATGGTGATTTAAAAAACAAGGAAGATCACCCCGATCCAGAAAAAAATACGCCTAACCGGTATGACCTGTCAGGCCAGTCATGTCAGTCAAGAAAACTCAAAAAATGCAAAGTGTTTACTTTGGTATGGTGATCGAGAAACCAAAAAAGAACATGCTGGATTGGATAAAACTTTTCCGGACTGGCATGACCGGCATGCCGATCCGGAAAACCAGAAAAGTATTTATTTGGTATAGTGAACGAAAAAACAAAAAAGATAACTCCAGTCCGGAGAAAATTTTTCCAGACCAGCATGACCGACAAAAAACATGTTGACTTATTTTAATCAAACACCAACACTAAGGATCCTGTAAAAAACAATTAAATTGATTTCAGCCACTATAATATCCAAAATACAGTTCATCACTACAAACATAATTCAACTACTAATATAAGAGATGTCCAAAATCTTTAGTAAAAGTTAAAAATAAAACCACGATCATAAAACATGAAAATCTGCTTCGATCAAATATATTCAAATGAGAGTTGTAAATTCTGAGCTCTCATGAGAAGTTGCTTGACATGATCGCTTGTTTTTGCCTTTCCGATGTTCTCTAATAGAAGGAAATATGGTTTGTTGAAGCCTCCCACATTTTTTTTGTGAAATCAGGAGGTAATACCTTCTCACTCCTTATGTGATCCGGGATAACTCACTCTGATGAGCTCGGAATGGGATAAATGGTTTGGACATAAGCCAATGCCCATAACTCCTTTAGATAATATTTTGAGCATAAATCATGCATTTTATCCTTACCCCTTGGGAATGCTGCAAGGACATGGACACAAGGAATTTTGTCGATATCAAATGCTTTACATGTGCAGGTTCCCCTTCCAAGATCAACCAAGAAACTGCCATCCGATCCTGTGACATAATACTCCAGTATAGTACTATTTAGTTCTTTTGTAGTCAATATTGTGGACTCTTTGTATCTTATATGCAATTTTTTCTCCATCATTGGAGTTAAGTATTGTGATGAAGATCCAAAACTCGACTCCTTATGGTGATTGTTGAACCATTCAGAGATTTTATCTATAATTGAATCAATCAAGGGCAACAAACAATATGTTCTTGCCTTATTTAACACACTGTTAATACTCTCGGCACCGTTGATAGTCAGGATATTGTAACGTGATCCTGCGAAGTGACACCTAGCCCATTTTCTAACATCTACATGATCATCAAGATATTCTGCAGCAACAAAATATCTATTCTTTAGGTCATTATAGAGTCGGTTGAACTCATGCTTAGAGTATGCTGTAGCGACTTTTATGAAAATACTTGCAATGGTATCTTTAATCTTCACTTGATGTGTACCTTTTCTGGCTCTAACACGAGATCCTCGGTGAACACGTGATTTGATATTCTGAGAGAGGTGCCATGCACAAAATCCATAGTGAGACTTTTTATATACCTTTTCAACGGCATTGCGGATGCTTTGGTGCCTATCAGAAATTATTACCAGCTCTTTGTCATTGGGTATGAGCTCCTCAAGTTTTGTCATAAACCATTTCCATAAGTTGTCATTCTCCGAGTCAACCACTTCCCAAGCAAGAGGATATTGATGGTAGTTGCCATCTTGGACAGTGGCGATGATCGTTGTTCCCTTGTATTTCATCTTCAAAAACGTTCCATCAACCGCAATTACCTTTCTCATTACTTTAAATCCCTCGATGCACACGCCCAATGTAATGAAAAGGTACTTGAACCTTTGATCTTCGTCTACTTCCAAGTGTGTGATCCTGTCGAGCTTCATTAACTTTATCATGTGCAAATAGCTAGGAAGAATCTCGAAACTGACCTCTGGTGCACCCCTAACATCACTTGCTGCTTTTCGTTTGCCCCTCCAAGCTTTGAAGTAGGATATTGACATGCCACGATTTTTCATCATGTCTATCACACTCTTCAGGGTAGGTGTCTCAAGCTAGCCTGGAAACTCCTTTTTTAACATATCTGAAACTAAATCTACAGTTGCTTGTCTGTTTCTTTTATCCACCGAACTAGCAGAGCAGGTATGAGTGTTGTAATATGTTCGGAGAGAGAAACGATATGAGTTCGTAATTCTCACAGCTCGTAATGTCCACTTGCAATCTAGGACTGTACATTTCACCATAAACAACTTTGTGGTTGACTTGACTATTTTATAATCAAAACAAGCTTTCAACGAAGCATCGATAATCAAATTCTTCACCTTGTTCTTGCTTTCAAATTCCTGACCAACTGTAATACCCATACCATCATCAAAACTAAAAGACACAGAACTGTCATATATTGCTAATGGTTCACAATGATCCATGACCGGGTCTACTTCTACGCATGAACGTTGTCATTTCGGAGTTGGGGCAGATGCTGTTGTCTATTGATTAAGGCGTTCCTCTAAGGTAGGCACGTCTAAAATATCACCTTCGCTGCCTGGTGCTGAAGCAGCATCATAGACCCTTGGTGGCTCCATGTTAACGTTGAAGTACTCATCTTGAATATTTCCATCATTTTCCATATTGCATCCTCCATCTCCTTCAACTTCAAGACCGTCTTTATCATTGTCATCACTATTTTCAACCTTTTCATGAGCTCAACGTGCAACATACTTCTACGTTGTGTCGTTTTACAAAAGTCTAAAAGATAACACTTAGCATCAAAATCATCCAAAATGTTTTTAGGACCTGACAATATTGTACACAAAGGAATGTAACTTATTTTTAATCTTGTACTTTTTTGGTCCACATGAAGCCTTTTAAATATGTAATCATTAACTTCAGAATATTTCACCTTATCCGGATCATCTAGTAATATTATGCTCTTGATTTCCTTATTCCTTCTATACCATTCATATGACCCGTCATCTTTCTCCGTCCATTCTCCATCATATTGAAAATATATGACAATCTCACTCATTTTCTTTTTAAATAAAAATAATAAAACAATAAAGATTGTTATAAAAGAATTAAAAATATTAATAAAAAATTAAAGACTAGTTCAAAGCTACCAGACCGTCCCCAAAACCACCTGATCGGTCATGTTGGTCAGGAAAACCGACAGTGTGAAAAAAAAAAGTGACAATGTGTACATTGCTGGTTTTCCTGACCGGAATGACGGGTCAGGCCGGTCAGGAAAACTAACTAGCAATGTGTAACAAACAAACAAATAATAATAATAAAAAAAAGAACAACCCTGTTAAAAAAAAAATATTCCTGACCAGCCAACAATGTATAACAAACAAACAAACAAAAGAACACCCTGGTCAGGAAAACTAACCAAGTGAAACAAAAAAAAAAAAGTGGCAATGTGTGTACATTGCTAGTTTTCCTGACCGGCATGACCGGCCTGACTGGCATGACCGGTTAGGCCTGTAAGGAAAACAAACAATGTGAAAAAAAAGACAATGTGTACATTACAGGTTTTCCTGACCGGCATGACTGACGCCGGTCGTGCTGGTAAGGAAAACCAACAACGTGTAACAAACAAATAAACAAAAAAAAAAAGAACAATCCGATTAGGAAAAAAAATTCCTGAATAGCCTGACCGGCATGACCGGTCAGGCCGGTCAAGTCGGTCCGGCCGGTCAGCTCACTGTACTGTAGTTATGACGAGATTTGTAAATTTACAGATTTTACAAGCCAAAAATAAGCGCAAAATAGGTTGAAACATTTTGTTTTTCTGTACTAAGCTCCCAAATCATGAATGCCCAACCCTTGAATAACTTTGAAAACGATTTCAATAAAAAAATTTGAGGGTTTGAGATGAACTTATCAAAATTTTAGAGTACTTCCTCTCCTTTCCTTGTAGCTGGAAATCGATGATGTTAACCCGAATATAAGGGTGATCGTTTTGAGGGTATGATGGAGATGAAAAATTATGGTAGTTTTGAGGTAGTGAAGGAGACGAAACCAATGAAAGAACAAAGTGGGTTTCTTTAGTTTTTTTTTTTTTTTTTTTTTTTTTTTTTTTTTGTAAGAGAAAATGGTCCTCCTTCCCTTCAGATCCCCTTTTATCTTATATTTCTTTTATTTTTATTTTTTACTTGTAAAGGGTATTTTGGAGAAAACAAAAGATTTATTAATGAATGAGGTTAGCCTTGCAATGTTTTCTCTTTGGGGGTTATTCTTGCAACATGAATCCCATTTTAATCCCATATTTGCAAAGGACCCTGTTCAGGAAGAAAGACAAATGTGGCTTGGGGTAAAACATGAATTTTGCCCCCAGAAAATAGTCAATATGCTATTATTTTTCAAAATGACTCTGTTTATAGAGTTATTTTAGAGTTATTTTACAATTTTATGCATCAAAATTTTCTATTTTTTTTAGCATTTTCATTTATTTTAAGTTAATTTGGCTTAATTTTACTTAATTTTAAGTAGTTTATTTTGATATATTTAATTTCATGTAATTTGATTTAATTTGATTTTATCTAGGTTAATGTTAATTTTAAAATTTTGTTATTTATTTAAATAATTAATTTTCTCATTATGTATGTTAATTAAGTGAGAAAGGACAAAAAGAAATTTTGGATTCAAACTGGAGGCAAAATGGTCATCAAAAAGCCAAAAAAAAAAAAAAAAAAAAGAATTAAAATTCGAATTAAATTTACCCCCAGTAAGAGAGCACCACATGTTGCATTGCTTAAGCAACTGGATCACCTACCACACATTGCACTCTGCTCACGTGAAATTGCGAGTTTATCCAATCACCTCTCGCCACGAGTCCCTGTGCAGCCTGACTCACAGCTCTGCTCGATTCACTGCTATCGCGCTTATTTGTTGACGTGAGCTCGCTTCCTCGCCCAACCCGAAGTCACCACGTGGACCACAGAAGGCTATCCTCCTGCCATGCTGCCGCGTGTCCATCATCAGCAGCTGGGGCCAATGAAAGGAAATAAAAGAAAAGAAGAAAAATAAAAAAAAAAAAAAAAAAAAGAAAGAGGGAAAATTAGGGAGCGTGGTTGGAGCTTGGTTGGGAGAGGCCAAGTGTGGTTCTGGGGAGGCCAATACAGAGCCTAACCAGAGGAAGAAGAGAAAAGAGAAAATGAGGAAGATAAAAGGAAAAAAATAAAAAATAAAAAGAAAAATAGAAAAAATAAAAAAAATAATAATTAGAGTAGGATTTCTAGTTTTAGGTTTTTATTTTTATTTTGAGTTTTAATTTTTATTTTTAATAAATTTCAAGAGGGAGATGACATTTTGAACAACAAGAGGAAGAGGAGAAAATTTGGGGGCAACTTTATGGGCTTTGAATTCTTTTTTCTTAACTCTTTTATTTTTGTAATTTTGGATGCTTGAACACTTTTTGTGCTTATTTTTATTTTAAATTTTATTTATCAATTAGTTTTTAGTTCTAGGGTTTTAATGGATCCTATTATTGGAGTTTGAATTTATTTTTTACTCTTTGGAATTGATTATGATTGTTTGGCAATTGTTTATCCTATTATCTACTTAATGTATGTAGTGAATAGACCAATCATTAGGTGATTTTGTTGGATTTAAATGAAATTGGAAAATGGATTTTAGGTCTTGACCAATAATATAATAGCATTTGCATTTTGGAACAAGAATATATCCTTAGTACTTTGTTTCATTTTGAATGCTTGAATTTATTGACTTTGTGTTAATTAGTTACCAATAGGAATATATGGCTGTTAGGGAGAGTTTGGCATACTAGTTCAAACTCACATTTTCTAGTTCAGTCCCAACTAAAGGAGTTTGGTAAACCAGTTCAGCTTCAATCTCCTTTTGAACCGTTATACAATAAACCCAACTTGGTTTACTGTTCATTGAATCTCCCCCGTTCTTCTGTCTCACCCGTGCCTGGCTCATGTTCCCGAATATCATCTTCCTCTACACCGGCGCCCATGTGCTGCTGTCAATGGCTTTATTGCCTGTGCCCCCATCCCATCGAGCATATGCTGCTTAGTAGGAGCTCTATTTACTAGTTCTCCTTCCTCTATCCCAATTGCTTATATCGTTGATCTTTTGGCTTTGCCCACTCCTCGTGAAGCAGATGCGGCATCGGGTGAGGTTTGCGAATCGAAGGTGACCCCTTGGGCTGATTACCCACTATTTCCAAGTTCGGAAATCATCTCGCCTATCCGTTAATTCCTGCCCTAATACAACTTCTTCTACTGTATACTCAACATTCGCCTCCAACTCGGTAACCCTAGTATAATTTCTTCCCCTAATTCTCAAACAATATAGTTTCATTGTCATATGTGCTGCTTGCATATCCTACTGACGTAATTGATGCGATTTTTTGGTTAACTTAGGGTCGATCCCGAGACCGGGTTTTTGTTGAATAATTTTTTAAGTTTGGATGATGAAATCGGTTTAACATAGTTTTTTCTATTTGCATGCTCATTGTCGGTTTTTTTGTCAATTTTTTGTAATATGATGGGCATAACTTAGTTTATGCATGAATATTTAGTTTTGTTTCTAGTCTTAAACTAGATTTCGTCACTTGTTAGGTCATTTACTGCCTTACACATGTTTTGGGATCACTTGGATCAAGTTTTGCACTCTTAAACTGGAATTTTGTCACTTGTTAGTTCCTAAGCTGCCTTAACCATGTTTTGGGATCATTTGGTCCATGTTTTGCAGTCTTGATCCATATTTGTGCCATTTGATCATTCATAAGCTGCCTTAACCATATTTTGGGATCAATTGGACCCTGTTTTGTACTCCCAAACCTGATTTGGGTCATAAGTCAGAGAATTTGCTGCCTTAACCATGTTTTGGGATCACTTGGTCCATGTTTTACACTCTGGAACCATATTTGTGTCATTTGTTAGTTCCTAAGCTGTCTTAACCATGTTTTAGGATCACTTGGTCCATGTTTTGCATGCTTAACTATATTTAGGTCACAAGTTAGAGAAGTAGCTACCTTAACCATGTTTTGGGATCACTTGTTCCATGTTTTGCACTCTTAACTATATTTGGGGTCACAAGTTAGGTCATTTGCTACCTTAACAATGTTTTGTGATCACTTGGTCCATGTTTTGCACTCTTTAAGCATATTTGTGTCACTTGATCGTTCATAAGCTGCCTTAACTATGTTTTGGGATCAATTGGACCATGTTTTGCATTCTTAACCATATTTGAGTCACAAGTTAAGTCATTTGCTGCCTTAACCATGTTTTGGGATCACTTGGTCGATGTTTTGCACTCTTAAACCATATTTGTGTCACTTGGTCGTTCATAAGCTGCCTTAACCATGTTTTGGGATCACTTGCTCCATGTTTTGCATTCTTAACCATATTTGGGTTACAAGTTAGATTATTTGCTGCCTTAACCATATTTTGGGATCACTTGGTCTATGTTTTGCACTCTTGAACCATATTTGTGTCACTTGGTCGTTCATAAGCTGCCTTAACCATGTTTTAGGATCAATTGGACCCTGTTTTCCATTCCTAAACCTAATTTTGGTTATGTTCTGCCTTAAAAATTAATTTTGCGTTCATTTTTCTTTACGTTTTTTGTCTTGCAACCAATACATTAGGGGAATTTTTTTTCAGGTTGCGGATTTTTTTTTTCAAGTTTATGACCCGGTTTACGTTCAACTTTAAACCATATTGGCGATGATGAATATAACAAATGAATGTATATTGTATGATAATCTGACTGGTGAGTCAGTTATCCGATATATATTGTCAGATACCAGTATATAAGCACATGTTTAGTTTTAAGGGGCTTAATTGTAGGCTATGCTTGTCATAAACATGTTAAACCCTAAACCCATGGTTTCTATGCCATGGTAGCTGAATATATATCGGGTCATTGACATGCCTAAGATGAAATGTGTCAATCAATTTATACTGAGCCAACTCATCTACCTTTGTACATTTGTTTTTAAGTCTGTTTCTATATTTTGGTTATCGCTTTCTTAAAAAAATGCCATAAAAAGCATCGGGTGAGACGTACGTTTTGGATCCCGCGAAAGAAAAAAAATTCCTTGAAAAAATTGATGACTACCTGGCCTGTAGTGGCGATAAACATCCCCCCATAGCAATCCTCGATCTTTAGGCCAGTTTAATGCTGAGTATGGAGGAATACCTGCCTATGGATCGACATTATATCAAAAGATGGAGAGGATGAAGAAAATTTATAGGAGCTGGAAAGCATTACAAAGTCGGATTGTCCTAGGATACGGATCCGTCGACAGATCGAGTCATATGCTCTGACGATGCGTGGTATAGCTTTATTCAAGTAATTGCATTGTCTAATATATGGCACTACATTATTTTGTTTGATCACGCAATATTTAGAATTGTATGATTATAAAATTTAATTTGCAGGTTTATAAGGAGTGCAACCATCTTTGCTATGAAGGGCTTCGTACAAGGAGCTTTATTATAATGTTTTCGAGAAAAATCATGCTGTAGGTGCCTCGCGGTATGGGTCATTAACGATGCCAGATGAAAGTCCTGCATACGTCGACCATGAAGCTTCAATGGATAACTCAGGAAACCAGCCAGTTTTAGAAGAGGATCTAATGCCAACCATTAGTGCGTGCCATTGGAACAACATAAGATTGGGCGCCGATGCAGGTCCGTCGCGGTCTTGGGCTAGTTCTGGTAAGAGGAAGCAAAGAGATGAAACAGATGAGATGACATTCATAGCAATACAGGAAATAGTCAGTCATTTCCGTAGCCACTCACAATCGGGCACAAGTAACGATCAATCAAGCCGCACGGATTACATGCTGATGTGTATGGCTATTATGTCAGAGATGGGTATTCCACCCAATCAGCAGACGATAATGTGGCACTACTTCAATGCTCATCCACATCTCCAGCGTACCTACCACCAGCTGCCCGATGTCGATAGGCGAGAAATTATTGCATCCGTTGTTCAGTCCAAGTGACCCTCCACCGATTGATTTTCTCATGCAAACCAAATTTTTGTTAGTTTAATTTTTAGGGATAGATTTTGACATTAATCTTGTTATTGGATTGTGTTTATTTATTTATTTCATTTATATTTCTAAAATACGTCAAGCATGTTGGTTACGATATTTTATGTTTTTTATATATTTGATTTTTTCAATTACGTTAACCATGTTTCGTACCAGTATTGGGGAAATATTTAGTTAACGAGCACTTTGAAATGAATAGTCGATCATAGTACGATGGTATTGGGAAATAATTTTTTTCTATATTGTCTAACAATTATTTCATACTGGGTCAACTTCAAATATTAGAGCAGATATCAATATATTCTCAAAATAAACGAGTGTAGTTCCGCATCCGACCAGGAAGAAGATGCCGTATACTCAGAAAACGAGTATAGCGACAATGACATTTATCTTGTGCAGACAGTGGTAGCCGTGACTGCCAGTAGGCTTAACAAGCGAAGAGATCCATAACTCATGCATAATTCAAGACTAATTGATAGCATGCGTGTGGAAGAGATATTAAATGGCCATGACGAAATAATTCAAGGATTGATTAGTATGAAATTAGAAATATTTAGACTATTAAGTAACCTATTAGGTAGTCGGTAATTATTGAAGCCAACTCATAACATGAATGTGAATAAGCAGTTGTTTATTTTTTTATCCGTTTGCGCACAAGGTGCTACCAACCGACACATTTCGTATTTGTTCCAGCATTCTAGAGACAACTTCACGTTGGTTCTTTAAAGTGTTGAATATTATTTGTAAGCTAAAAAACGAATTCATCAGACCACTCGACTACACATCTGTTAAACCTTTGATTCTAGAGCATTCAAATAAATATCGGCCATGGTTTAATGTATGTTATCTATGTAATCGCATCATATGATAGTACTAAATAATTATTAAAAATTTATTATTATTAATGATGGTACCAATATATAAATAGTGTAATTTTTCATGCAGGGTTATATTCGTGCTATGGATGGCACACACATCCCACGGGTCCCACGGCACGAAAATGCTAACATTTGGATTAATCGTAAAGGGTATCACTCGCAGAATGTATTAACGGCCTGTTCGTTTGACATGAAATTTACATATATGTTGGCCGGATACGAGGGATCTTGTCATGATGCCGGAATGTTGGAAGAGACAATAGCATTCTATGATTTCCCAATACCTCCACCAGGTAAGCTGACCTGTCAAATTATAGCAGTATTTACATATAATAAATTAGTTAAAAAATATTGGACTTGTCTTCCTAATGCGATGTTTAATTTGTAGGAAAATATTACTTAGCAGATTCAGACTATGCCAATAAGGATTGTTTCCTGAGTCTATTTCGATGAGAGACGTATTATTTATTGGAATATTGAATACGTCGTGTCGGTCTAGACAACCACAGGGGAGTTTTAACTATATGCACTCATCGTTGCGGAATTGTAATGAGCGAACATTTGGCGTCTGGAAGACAAGATTTAAAATACTTAAAGGTATCAACAGTTATCCAGTAGAGAAACAAGTAATGATCCCAGTGGCATGTGTGGTTCTGCATAATTTCATAACAATGCTGCAGGTTAGGGATCCCTTTCTTGAAAAGTATGCGGCAGATTGTGTGCTTGTAGGTGGACTTGTCGATGTTAACGTGGATTACGTATTGGACGACGGGATTGATGGTATTGGCCCAAGTACAGGAATGTAGCAACATGACTCGAGGAGGGGTGCAATGAATCAGATGAGAGATATAATAGCTGATGATATGTGGGACAGATATCAATCATCTCTATGGTATAAATCCACTTGAAAGCAAGCTCAGTTTTATCTGGTTGCACCAGATTAAGATTGTAATTATTATGTTTTTTTATTCATTTTTAGTGATCAACTATGTACATTTTGTTGTTGTATTTTATGGCTATATAAGAAATTTTGTAAAAGCTTATGATGCATGTTGTTGATGTGTGTTTTTAATTGAGTTTGAATCTATTTCTCCATTTTCCTGATCAGAAACCTATAATGTAATGCTAAATTTGAATTAAAAATTTTAACTCAAATTTTTTACATCCAAACAGGGACTTAACTCTTTTTAAATTTTTCAACTCAAACTTTTTTACTAAATACTCAACTCAAGTTAAACTTTTCAACTCAAACTTTTTTTACCAAACACTCAACTCAAGTTAAACTTTTTATCTCAAACTTTTTACCAAACACTCAACTTTTAAACTCAACTTAACTTAACTTAAACTCAACTTAACAATCTTAACTCAAACTCATTCACTAAATAGGCTCTTAATTAACATAAATGTGCCTATAGCTTTGGTAAATCTAGTTTTATTATTTGTTTTATTTTCTAATTAGGTGAAATTGGATTATTAGACCTTTGTTTTTATATTTTTCGTTTCATTAATTTTACTAGTTTTGGTAAATCTAGTTTATTTATTTATTTTCTGTTCTTTTTAATTAGCCGTTTAAATAGTCTTTAGTGCATTAAATTTTGGAATTTAATTCAAAATTAAATGCAATTCTCACGTGAACAATACTTATACAAATCTTATATTACTTGTGTGACTCATATACTTATAAGTGATTTCCGCAACAGTTCAAAAGTAAAAAGTTGGAGTTTTCAAATCGTTAAAGTAAATAGCAAGTTTGCTAGTAAATAAATTTGCTAAATAAGTTTATTTACTAGTAGATAAAATTATTTTATTTACTTATATGTGATCTTGATAATTCTAGATTTATCGGACAATTTTAAATATTATTTATCTGATAATTTTTTTCCATTTTAAAATTTTATTTGGCTTTAATTTTATAACTATAAAATTAACCTTTAATTATGAAACAAACCCTCGCTTATTAGAAATTCTAGAACCACCCTGACCATGAAAACCCATATCCATAGCCTAGCTTAACTCTCAGATCAAGCGCCTCCGATCAAAGAGGAAATCATCGAGTTGCTTACAATGATTGTAACAACCCGTCTGATGTGTCTGTTATTTTAACTGCTTAAATTATAATCTTATAAGAATTAAAATTTGCCAAACATTTTTTAAACTTGTATATATATAGACACATATTATAATGTATAATAACAAAACTAATTAACAATCTTTATAAATTATTGTTCTACTTATTTAACACTAATTACTTGCTTAATAAATGTCTGAAAAGCATGCTGGGAGTACTTACCAAAAATAATTTTACAATTTCCATACTGCTTAATACACTGCAGTACCATCTTAATCATATCCTAAATTATCCTGGTTAAATTTTGACCGGAATAAAATCATATATTCTTATTCTATATTTTCATCATAAAGCCTTATTATTGACTTAATAAATTATTATTGAGTCCCATAATGCTTATATAAGACTCCAAACACACTCTGATAGTCGAATCAGATTATAAACTTCATATTGTCATACATGATTCAGACTTAGATTTTTCTTGTATCCAAGGAGATCATAAGTTCATAAAAATTTTAGGTTATTATATTCTATCCTCTTTAAAAAAAATTTTGTCCTAAAAAATTTAGTGGTTCTAATGCTAATTGAGTTATTGGTCTCAAACCACTCTATCATCTTTAAACTCATCTTCAAAGCATAAAATTGATCTTTTGATCTCACTGTCCTGCAAATTGCAGACTGCAAACTGCTTACTGCATACTTTATTATACTGCATACTTTCTTACATTCATACTTACATACTTTTGTCATACTTTCATATATTCTTATTTTCACACTTTTTTATTACATACTTTTATATTGACATGCTTTCATACTTTCATACTGCATCACAAGAACTATCCACATAAAATTTCTTAGCAAGTATATCATATAATTTATCATATTTGAAAAGTGTATCATATCATATTATATAACTTTTCCATACTTGAAAAGAAAAAGTATATTGTATCATATAGCTTTTTCATATTTGAAGAGCATATCAAATTTAAAATACTTCTTTTTAACTTTAATTGAGGGCTTAGCAAGTATGACATATTAATATATTTTTCTTTAAATTTAGCTGAACCTGAGGACCCCATAACTAACAATGTTAATCTTATGTTATTATAACTCTTTACTTTCATGATGACCCCTTTCTTAGAACTTTGTTCCTTAAGGATTTGGCCCTTTACTTTTTATGATGGTCCCTATCTTGGAATTTCTCTTCCTCAAGGATTGGCCCTTTACATAACATAACATGAGTTGGTTCTAATAAGCATAAGATTAAGCACCACACATAAAAATAACTTCTTTGAACATTTTCAAAGTCACTCATGGAAAACCATAATAAATAGCATAATTGAAAACATTTTTTTTTCAAAACATAATACCGTTTGAGTGATGCAGTGAAACGTATACTTATATCAACTAGCTTCTTGCTAGATAGCAGAAGCTTCTCTCGTTGCTTATAACATTTCCTTCATAGCATAAGTGCATAATCATAACTCTTAGGAATATCTAAAACTTCTCATCATTACATAATTTCCATTATTAAGAGATCATATCATCAATTTCATCATCAAACTCATAGGTATCATCGCAATATACTAAATTATTGTTGGCAACATCCAAATCTTGTTTGTACATTGCCTTGTTGCCACTCCCAAGCTAAGGCACCACCAAACTTTCTTTTTCCCTTTCTAATATTACTCTTATGGGGCATAAATTTCACAAATATGAAACTTAAATTCCATAGTGTCAATCTTATTCCTTACAAGGAAAAATTCCTGGTTATCACCCTACAAAGGTAAGGCGATATGCTATTTGATCTCGAAGCCTATTCATTTTTTATTGTTGCTCTAGCAATTATTATTGCAATTTAGCCACTACAGTTGTAAGATTAGGCTCTTATGGAATTTTGGTTTGGTCGTACACTCGGGCGAACCATCTTCTAGTTCCTAATTCATCATAAGAAAGGATATTTCTAATAACTATTCTTTCATTCATATCTTATCATATCATGTCATATAAAAATGTCATAACTCTTATAACTCATCATGTCATATCACAAAACATCGTAACTTATCGTATCATGCTTAGCTGAGCTTATCCATTATGATATTTATCACGATCTCATCATATCGTATCGTAAGCTTAGCTTATCCATCTCGCTTTCGCTACGCAACTCTGATTTACTGGCAGAAATGACTCATAGACTCATTTGGATAAATACGCCAAGCTGCAATATAGCTGACATATCGTCTTATGTACATATCCTGGAATATCTCGATATCGTGATAATACATAGGCGGTTCTAGGTGTCGTTAAGAAAAACTATTTAGGAACCTCCTCTCAAGGTCCCCTATGCCAATGTACCTTGCACGAGCCTCCTTGACCAGGCATCGGCTGGCAGGCATAACCTGAAGATACGCTCCTACATGACATAATCTAAAGAGGATCTTCATACCGTGCAGTACTTAGTTATAGCTACTCCCTAAATCCTATCGAAGATGCGTGACTCCATTCTCAGAATGCCAATGAAGCCTCGCAGTCCTCTTCAATCATACCCGGATTTGGCACCAGGTTCATGTCTTTATCATAATAATATTATACCCTCACGTAATTAATATACATAAAGTAGAGTAAGAAAACAATCTTACAAAAACTATAACGCTGGCGGTAGAACTGTGAAATCGGATGGCAGAAAACCCACTCTGATACCAACTTGTAATGCCCCGACCTACGTAGGGCTGTTACTGTGCTTACATACTAAAACTTATGATGACCTATCTTACGTGGCCGCTACTTCATACTTAAACATACTCTCCTATTTCATAAAAATACGGAAGTAATTTTTTTTTTCTTTAAATTTAAATTTCCTTTTAAACTAAAACTTAAAAATCAACTTAATCTCACACTTATATATATATATAGTTAGCTAAGTATTGATTTTTGAAATCATTTAAAACGTTGGATAACCATACTAATTATCATAATAGTGAAAAGTAAACACTATCCCAATTCTAAGTACCAGTGCCTTCAAAATAGTATAACATATCACAAATATATTTTCTTTTATTCAAAACCCGTGGCGGTGTCAAACTCAAATTTCACAGTCCGCAGCACCATCTCTCCATAGTCTTGCATCAAGCATTGCCGGTAGGTTGCTTACCTATAGCATGAACTTAAGTTATGAGCTTATGCTCAGTAAGTATAATTTTCTATTCCGCAAAAACATTTTTTTTTTTTTATAAAAGACATGAACCAATTATGCTCAATTATAAATCTTTTATGCCCCATTATGGACTTAATTATAAACTTATTATCTGGCTTAATATGTGGGCCCCTTATGTACGTACCAAATGCACACAATCCATAGAAAGTTAATGTTTGCAAGGTCCCTAACAATTCTGGAAATCATATACATAACCCTTCACGCATCAACGGAATGTTGATTATACCTTCATACATCAACGGGAGGTTGATGATCATAGACATATCCTTTTACGCATTAACGTAAGGTTTGAGAATTTCTTAAACATACATAATCCTTCACGATCTGGCGGGAGGTTGGTACGATACTTTATTGTCTTGGTTTAGTCTTAGTCTTGTCATGTGATTTTATTATTAGTGAGCATGCTTACACGATGTCATCATAAGAAAACATGAAACATAAAACATAAAACATATATACATCATGTAAATCAATGCATTAATTTTTGAAAAACATGCGATGTAATAAAAACATTTTGCCTATACTATAGGCGAAATTGTACTTACAAGTCATCATACGCTCTTGGTCTATTGTCCAAACATGGCACGACAACAGGTCATATTCTTGTTTCAAACATGGCATAAGATAAGAGTCGTTCTATCTTATTATAAACCATAACATACTAGATTGGTATCCAATCTGATTACCTTCGATATCTTGACATAGTAAACCGGTATCCTATCCGGTTACCATTGGTAATCATGGATACAAGCCCTAACATAATAAATCGGTAGCCTATCTGATTATCATGGGTAACCATAAACAGAAAGCTCACATAGTAAATCGGTATCCCATTTGGTTACTTTAAGTAACCTTAAGTACAATGCCCAACCTAATAACTTGGGTAGTCTATTCGATTACTATCCATCATAAAACTATTACCGTTTAATAAATATTGGGTTTTCACTCTTTTTCTAAAAAAAATACATTGTTTGCATAGTTTTAAGTATTATTTTGTTTTAATACTTGAAATTACCTTTTAAAACTACTTGTAAAATTTTAAAACTCTTTTAAAACTGTTTTCTTTGTAATCAGGATTATTAAATCATAAAACTTTGATAACTACTTTTGAAAACAGCCTTGTAGTTTGACTGAAGGTGCATGTGCAAGAATTTCCTGTACCATGAATAGTTTTAAAAATCCTGTGCAGGAATTTCCTGTATCCTGCACAGTTTTGAAAATCTAATTTTATCTTTAAATTGGTTTAGAATTTGAAAAAGTTTTTTCATAAAAGTTATAGATTTGATCGAAAATACAACTTTTGCCTTTTGTCCAAAATCTGAATCTACCTTTAACTTATTCGTTTTTCCTTTTGAAAAATCCTGGGCATGTACATTGTCTGTACAGCTAGTCTCAGATTTTGTTAAAAACAGAGGAATTTGGACTCTATTTTCAAAAACTGTCTAAGTTGCCCCCCAGGATTTTCAATTTTCTACAAATTTTCAGTTTTGACGTTTTCCAAATTCTACCTCTAAGGGGCTTAAATTTCAGTTTCCAGAAAACTATCCAGTTTGAAACTGAAAATTTATAGTTTTGAAATTGGTTGGTTTTTGCTTAAAATCCGCGCACACTACCTCAAACAGACTAAGCCATGAGCCTACGTCAACATGCAATGCTTTGGATTCGTTCTTGTCATACATTCATACACTTGATTCATCATCATGAAAACACAACATTGGATAACTTACAAGTTTTACCAAATTGTGTTTTTAGGTTAATTCCATAACCATCATACTTAGGTTATTCATATAATCGTCATTCACTAAATAACCATATTCAAACATGTGAAAAACATATTCACAAACACTTGGTGAGCAACCATAACCATCACACTCAATCAAGAGCAAAAATTCAAACCCATGCTTAAATCTAGGAATCAAATCATCCTAAGCATAGATCTAAGCATAACCAACTACATAAAATCATAACATAGGGCAAAATAAAAATGGTGAGCTTATGCTCTTATAACCCAAGCTTGAAATACATATAAATCTTTGATCAAACTCAATGGAAATCTTAGAGGGTTTAAAGAAATACCTTTAAAGCTTTGAAAGGTTGATCTAGGCTTTGGGTTGAAAATTTTGTTTCCTTCCTTGCTCCACCAACACCAACCGGCCACTCAACCTCTTTCTCTCTTTCCTTTTTTTTTTTTTTTTTTTTTTCGGTTCCTAAGGCTAGAGGAGAGGTTGGAAGTGAACTAGAAACTTTGAGCTTCAACTAAATAGTCCAAACTCAACCTCACATCACCTATTTATAGGTAAAAAATCATGATTTTTTTTCCAATTATTTTTATTCTTAAAATTGCATATTGGGGTCTAAAAACAAAATATTTGCTCATTAATCCTCCGTAGGTGACCGGCCATGAGAAACTCTTGGTGGCCAAGAAATCTCTTCATAGTTATCTACTAAATCATAAATCTTCCACACATTTCTTTCTAATTTCCAAAAATCCCAAAATTCACATATATATCAAGATGAGGTGTCCTCCAAATAGGGTCATGTTTGGCTTTTTCTCTTAATATGCAGTCTATTTTCTTACTAATACAGATATTACAAATACTGTTTTTAATTATTAATAGTACTATAATATTAAACTGCAGTCCATAATTCATCTGCAATTAACTGCACTGTGTGTAGGTTTTTTCTTAAGACTTGAAGCTACTAAGTCCTTATTGCTCCAAATATTGAACCTGATTTTTCTAAAGTGGTCCCATGTCTTATTCTTACTTCTTCATCCATAATGACGGTTTATTGCAGTATAATTTTCATACTACTTAATACACTGCAGTACTGTCTTAATCATATCCTAAATTATCCTGGTCAAACTTTGACCGGAATAAAATCATATATCCTTTCTACATTTTCATCATAAGGCCTTATCCTTGACTTAATAAATTATTATTGAGTCCGGTAATACTTGTATAAGACTTCAAATATACTGTGATAGTCAAATCAGATTATGAACTTCATATTGTCATACACGATTCAGACTTAAGTTTTCTTTGTATCCAAGGAGATCATAAATTCATCAAAAGTTTAGGTTATTATAGCAGTTTGCTACCATATGATAGTAATCCCAAATCTAATATGTTCGTGCCTCTTTTAGTTCAAAAATCACCTTTTCTCAAATTTGTCTAGAAAGTATTCAAGTTGAACATATTAAACATCAAACTTGGACAATTAATACTCATAGTATAGAAGTCCTTGATAAATTTCAAAGTCCAAAATAAACTAAAATTTCCGTACTTCCATGATATACATATACTTCTCATACTAACGTACGTATCATATGCCATGATATCTTAGAATACACTACTTTATGTCAAAGCCCTGAACTTTGCTTTATAAGTTTAGTCTATTTGAATGGGCAAGAAACCCATTCAATCCATTATCATCAACGTAGAAAGGCATACTTTTCTACATCATTTTTCAATTCATAAATCTTTACAGAGTTCTAGAAAGTTTAATCTTACCTAGGAGTATCATACCTCCCTTTAACAGCTTTTCTCGTTAAGCACCCGTGTTACAAACCGACAACATATCAACAAAATTGTCGTCAAAAGCATAACATGATCACAAAATAAATATACATGACCATGATTCTAAGATCAACATATATAACCAAGTCCATATATATAAGTTTTTTTTTTTTTTTTTTTCCATGCATTTAGAGATTTTTTTGCACATAAATATATATATCTTTAATCTATACATATATAAAAAAGTACATAAAATTATACTGTTCATCTTTGATAGTAAAAAAGGATTCGTTTTGGTGCCCCCCTCTCCTTTTTGTTTTCCCTTCCTTTTTCTTTTAACTTTTTGATAGTTTCAGCAATATGCCACTATAGAGCACCAATTCCAACACTACAAAGCTCCACATAGGGGTGGCAAAACGGGTCTCGACACGACCACACGACACGAACACGACACGAATTTGACGGGTTCGGGTTGAGAAAAATTGGGGGCGGGTCGTGTCCGGGTTGGGAAAATTTGACACGAAAAAATTCGTGTCGTGTTCGTGTAGACCCGCAAAAATTCGTGTCACTTTTCGTGTCAAGTTCGGGTCAATTTCGGGTCAAGTTCTTGTCAAATTTCGTGTCAATTTCGGGTCAATTTCGGGTCAAGGTCGTGTAGCTGGTCAGTTTCGTGTCGCGGGTCAGTTTCGTGTCAATTTCGGGTCAAGTTCGTGTCAAATTTCGTGTCAATTTCGGGTCAATTTCGGGTCAAGGTCGTGTCAGTTTCGTGTCGCTCGTGTCGCGGGTCAAGTTCGTGTCACGGGTCAAGTTCGTGTCGTGTTCGTGTCATCCCGTTACGAGTTCGTGTCGTGTTCGTGTCATAGTTTCATGTCGTGTTCGTGTCACGGGTCGTGTTCGGGTTGGGGTAGAAAAAATTCGACACGACTCAAACACGACACGAACACGACACGAGATACGAATTGACACCCCTAGCTCCACACATGTACATAGGAAAACGATAAAATCTCTTTCACAAAAGTGGAACCCACGTTTCTTTTTTTCTTTTTTAAATAAAAAAATGAAACCCATGTTTTTTTTCAATGATAAAATAAAACCACGCACTCTCCCTCCCGTAAATATCTTTTATTTTCATATCATCATGTTAATAGCAGCATATGTTTTTCTTTTTCCCATATAAAGTTACAGCACAAATGTTAAACAAATATTAAACTGAAAAAATAAATAATCACATTTCACTTATATCAATTCTTTTAGGTAAATATTTTACTTGTTATTTCTATTTTGCCTGAAGTTTTACATAGTTTTTTTTTATTGAAATTTTACTTGTAGTTTTAAAATAAGATTTTATGCCTACAAAATATATATATATATATATATATATCGGTTATAAAATCGCCTGGTGTCTTTTCTTAATTTTTTTTTTATTTTGTCACCGTTTCTTGTCTTTAACCTCTTTTTATTTTACTTTGTTTCATTTTTACCCTTATTTTTTTTTGTCTAAATGATTTTAGCTTATCTTTTCCTGATTTTCATTTTTACTTCATTCTTCTTATAACTCGTTTATTTTTATTTTTTATACCTTTGTTCTTCATTAGAAGCTCAACATACCATCATTTCCTCTGTTAAAGATTTTTCTTTTGATATCGAATATAAACTTTATGACCAAAAAACTAATTTGTTTTTATAACCTTAATAGCTATATACTATGGAGAATTGGAATTTAATATTCCTACTGGAAATGGAATAATTTTTTCATGCTTTTAATTAAGTTTTCTTTTCTTTTTTTCATGACAATTTATGGGTGTCTTTTTTATTTTTCACAATAAATAAAAGGAAATTTTTTAATTATAGATATTCTATTTTCTTTACTTTTGATAATATTTATGTGACTATTTTAATTTATATGATATTAAGAGAAGTTTTTATTTCTTTTAAAAAAATTATAACCACATCAATTTCGTCTCTTCACTTTTTTTGTTGAGGTGGTTCTGATTTTATATATTTTTTTAAGTTGTTTGCCAAGGTTTTGGGGAAAGGAGACCAATAGGCAATACTTTAATACAAATTATAAAATTATCTTATAACTTACAGTTTTTTTAATTGTAAAACGTTTTTTTTAGGGTGATTAGCACATTATGTCTAAGACAAATACTTTTAATTGAAAATAAATCTAAATTATTTTTCAATTTTCATCTTGTGATGGAGTCAATTATGTTCTATATGTTTATTTTTATGTAATTTTGCAAATACTAATTCATTTCAGATTGGGTAAAGATGTATTTGAGACTTTGATGATCAGTGAAAATCTGACATCTATTTCCATACAAGTAATGCCTCCAGACCTTTAAGGCGAAAACCACCGCCGCAAGCTCCAAATCATGCGTCAGATTATTCTGTTCATGGTCCTTCAGTTGACGTGAGGCATATGCAACTACATTTCCTTTTTGCATAAGGACAGCCCCTAGTTTGGTTTTAGATGCATCGCAATAAAAATTTAAAATTGGTTTATTTAATTTCAAAATGATATGCAAAGCGAGAGTTAAAGTAAAAATAAATAAATAAATATAATGAAGAAGAAGCTCTTAGTTTTTTCCTTTGTTGAAGAGAATGAAGGTAAATCTTATTTCATTCATCCCGTCATTGTCCTTTATTCCCTATTTTGAAGGTTTTTTTTTTATTTTTTTAATTGAAAAACCATCTTGATATTCATTTCTCATTTAATTTTGTTCTACTTTATTTTTATTTGCTTGTCAAATTTTCTTTTCTACTAAACCGCCTTCTATTTTGTTTCTTCTTTCTAATTCGTATTTATATATATATATATATATATATATATTCCCCCTTATTTTCTAACTTGTACTTCTACTTATATTTTTTTTTCTTTCATTTTCTCCTCATTAAAAACTCACCATTTTAATTTTTTTTAATTTTTTAACTTTCTCATCAAAAACACTCTTCTCCTCAATCAATTATAGAGAATTGTTAAAGTTCTCTCTCTCTCTCTCTCTCTCTCTCTCTCTCTCTCTCTCTCTCTCTCTCTCTCTCTCTCTCTCTCTCTCTCTCTCTCTCTCTCTCTCTCTCTCTCTCTCTCTCTCTCTCTCTCTCTCTGTTTTTGGTCTTATTTCTTGTTTTTCAGAAAGGAGCACTGTGGAGATAATAAATCTCTCTCTCTCTCTTTTTGGTCTTATTTCTTGTTTTTCAAAAAGAAGACTATGGAGATAATAAAACTAACTACTTACTTAAGAATGTTTTATGATGTAAATAAAAAATATCATCATGTTGGAAGGATAAAATATAAATTCATATTTTAATTAAATTATTAATTTTAAGATTTTGAATTTGTTCATAATTCTAAATTATTTTTCATGTTTTTTTACATTATAAAAATTTTAATTATAAGTCAATACGTGCGTTCGCACGTACGTTAACTAGTAATATTTAAAAGTGCGAATCCTATTTTTCGTCCTACTCCCATATGCGTACATGTGTCGCTACCTCGCTCTTCCTTTTTTTTGCTTTCTTTTTTCCCTTCTCCTTCCTCGCCTGATGCATCACTGTTTTCTTTTTTTTTTTTTTTTTTCTTTTCTTTTTTTTCTTAATTCTTTTTCTATTCGAATATATACATGCAAAAAAAAAAAATTTCAGCCAAAAAAAAAAATAATAAGTACTATGAAATATCCATTTTTACTATAGCTTTCTACCCCAAATTCTATAAACGTCGTGGTTTCAATATGTGAATTTTTTTCAAGATTTTCGTAAAAGGTTAGTTATTTTCACATTTCACCCATGGCCCAAAAGGTTGGTCGGCCTCACTTTCCTTCCATTGTTTGGTGATAATTTTAAGCGGCATTAGCTTGAGAACTAGATGATTCATATAAATCTGACTATTTTTGGGTCAATTTTTTTTATTATGTGGGTAATTCAACTTTAATTTAAAAGTTGAATCTAGCTCTGTCTAAAAAAATTCCTCAAAATCTTATCTGCTTTAATTTGTTTATCTGATAATATATATTTGTATCCTCATGTTGTATTTGCAGCATCATTGTTTGGAAAATTTGAGCAGAGAACCCATATAACTTGACAACAGAGGTACGTGAAAGAAAGAAATGGATCCTCTTCCTCTCTTGCATAGTTTCGGTATGTGAAAGAGCTAAATAAGATTCAACTTTGTCTTTTTTTTTTTTGGGAACCTTTTCTTTTCGATGTCTACTTTGCTCTTATATGCCTAAGAAACGACAACTAAAGAATTGTTTTCGAGGATAACAAGCACTTTGAGAATTACAAAATGGACTAATAGAGAATATGCATATGATCGGCGAATTTTCCTGTGTACTGGAAAGCTCTAAAAATCGTGATCAGGAAGTAAATAGTCTAATTGGTGGTGAGGCTTGCGGTGTTAAGACCTGAGGAAGTTATGCTCATTCAAAGGAATGTTTCGACTCAAAATATAGTTGATCTTGTAAGCTTTTTTTATTTCTATTTATTTTTTTCTTTAATTTCTCAATTAAAATTCGATTTGGGTCTTTTGGTCACAAGTTTGTTTCCTTTCCCGCATTTAGGTAGTTGGAATATATGATTTTTGGGGGATGTTTGCCGCAAATTTATGTATATCTCCCTTTTTTAATCTTCTGCATCTCTACTTAGTTGGTTGTTCAACTCTGTAATGTTAGTTTTAATATTTTATTGACTGTTGCATCTTGGAAATTTGTTTGTTATTTTTTTTAATATATGGTTGCTAATATGGATTTTAATTTTCCCCTGGTTCTCTCAAATATTTTCAATTTTTTTTAGTATCGATTTCTTCAAAGATTTTTATAACTTATGGGTTTTGAGCATTCCCAGGTTTCAATATTAGTTTTGTGTTTAGTTTTTAGATTTAATATCTTTGTGGTTTTTTTTTTTTTTTTCAACTATTTGTGAACTTTGAATATACATAGTAAATGCAAACCATATAAAAAAGGTGAGAGATTGAAGAAAAGCACAACAAAAATGAAGAATCATTCAAAATTTATAAGAAGCTTAAGTAATAAAAGGATTAAGGTCAGGAGTTTCTATCATAAGGAGTCTTTTCGTTTTGCAACGGATTAAGGTTGGTTTTCTTCGATTGATTTTGATTTTGGGGGTTTTTTTTTTTATTTTTTATGAATGATTTGATAATGTGTTTAGCGCTGGTTTTCATTTGTGAATATGTTTCTGTTAGATTGCCTGGGTTAGGTTATGCTAGATTAATATTGACGAGTGTATTGGTTGTAGTAAACTTTGATGGTTTTTATTGTTTGCCATTCTAGAGTTTTAGAATACCGATCAAGTATTTGTATTTTTGTTATTGCATGAGTGCAAGATATGCCTGAATTCTTCTGAAAAATGTAGACGTAAATGGTAAATAAACATTGTAATTTTTCTGCTTTCTTCATGATATTGGTTCGTGCATTCCTTTTTTTTTTTTTTTTTTTTTTTTCCTTTTTTGGGGTATGTGGCAACATCTTATGATGACATCTTTTTTCAAAGTCATTTTAGTGGTTCTAAAAGTGCTATTCTTATTTAATCCATGTACACTCAACTCCTTGTTAAAAATTTTGTTTTCCTTTATATGCTTATATATAACCAAAGATCACACATTTTATTATTTTGATTTTTCTTATGCAGCAAACAAGCAATGAGCTCAAGGCATCAATGTCGATCAAAATCCAGGAAATTAATAGGTTCTATGTGATCTCTGCAATTGAGTCACTAATTTTAAATCCAAAACACAACCCGTATATATAGACTATTTGCTTACAAATTGTATATTTCAATGCAATTTATTTCACATTTTATTTCAGACTCTTATTGTTTCATGTGAAATAATCATATTTTTCTATATGATATGTAATCTATACTTCGAGCAATTGATGATACTGATATTAAATTTAAAAATCAATCTTAATAGTTCCTTAACAATTATCCATACAAAGGAAATTATTTTTACATTTTATGTCTTGACATTTTTTGATGTTTGGTTGGACATAGCTTGAACATCTCTTTGAATATATATCATTTACAAATTAGATTGTGTTGTTTGATTTCTTCAAATGAAGTGCATACGTAAATCATTAGAAATAATATTAACTATCTACTCACATGGGGGTATGCACGTGTGGAGCATGTACCCTCAACTAGTGTATATATCTATATATATATATATATATATATTACAATCAAAGCTTAGAATTTTACACCTAGCTCCCCCAAATAAGTCTCTATTGGCTTCTTGAATCTCCTTGAAACACCTTTGGAAAGCTTAGATTGAATTGGGTGTACTAGATCTCCTTGAAAAATAGTTGCTCGAAGTATTTACTTGAGATTAATTGGAAGAGAAAATTTTGGTTTCCAAAGAAATTGGGACCCACGGATTTGTTGGAGGAGAAAGGAAGGGAAAAAGCTGTTCAAGGGAGGAAATGAAGGAAATGGAGATTTTGGCCTTTACTGTACTTTTCTTATATATTCGCTTTTGGGTGGGAGTTAGATGTGTCCGGATCCTTCCACATGTTTTTTGTTTTTGTTTTTTTGTTTTTTTGTTTTTTGGTTTTAATCCATTTACCGTGCATATATACGAAAGAAATTCGTATAACTTCTAGTACACTGATTTCTCTTGACTGAAAATCCTTCTTCTCTTATTATTATTATTATTATTATTATTATTATTATTATTTTAATAAATAGTCAAATTACCTTTAACCAAATCTTATCTTCTATACAGCCTTTGGATCAAAAGATGCTTCGATCATAGCCTCTAGTTAGGGGATATTATCTCCATCATCTAATATTTAACACATGCAGTGTACAGTTATAGAAGTTTGTAGTAAAGTATAGATTCTACTTGATAAAATCTACGTACACTGTAATTTTAATTGTTCAGAAATTTATTATGTTAATTGTAAATTAACTCAGAACCATCTAAAATGTTCTTTTAAGTTACTATTTTAATTAAGATTGCGAACTTGACACAATTATTGATGAAATCACATTCAAAGTTGCCATACTTTTTTGAGATTTTTTCTTAATTTTTCGCATTAATCATATAACATAAAAAATTACTCGAACGTTCTTGTAATCATACCATGACATGAATTTACTATTCAATGATATTATTATAATGAACAGTCAATATTTATAGCTTGATTTCTATTCAATTCAGAAATTTATACACTTGCCATTATTATTAAATTCTAAATCACGTCCTTTTTTTTCTTTTGGTCCTGGTCATATAAGTGATGGAAATTCTAAAAATTTGCAGTCAATTTCTTAATCGGAAATTTAAACAAACTAATTTCATGAAACATGTCATAACTTGAAACTTATCATTCATAGCATTATAGTTCAAAATTAAAAAGAGATTAAAAAAAAAAAAGAGTGTTCTTAATATAGAAAATTCACAACTTTACTCCTAATTAATTTTAGGAAATAATATTGTGAATTTTCCGTATATCACACACACATCCCCAAAACCTTTTTTTTTTTTTTCAATTACTCTTCTGTCAAAAAAAAAAAATCGAAAATGAACCTTTTTCTAAAAGGGTTTACTTCAAACCCATATTTTCTGAACTCATCTCAATTTCAAATAAAATATCTCCAAAACTTTATCTCCAAATGTTCCCATAAATTGGCCCCAAAAGTAACAGAGTGTTTGACTTCCTTTTTTCTATCAGTCCTCTCATCTTAAAAAAAGAAACTCATCTTCAAAAAAAGTGTTTGATTTTTTAATTTTCTATCCAATCATCATTTCAGTATCTTTTTCATTTCATGAAGGAAAAAAAAAAAAAAAAAATTTCTGCACATCCAAATACCATTTCACCCTGTTTTTTGTCAGGCCATTCATCTTGAAAAAAGAAACACATCTTTAAAAAAAAATTTTTTACTTTCCAATTTCATATTCAAACATGATCATTTCATACTCTTTTTCATTTGAAGAAGGAAAATTTTTTTACATATCCAAACATCATTTCTAAAACAAGATGAAATTACTTTTTGATTGAAACAAGCAAAATTTTCATTTCAAAAAGCAAACATGCGAACAAAACGGACCCTAAAATCTTATATAAATATATGAACGAAACTTCTACAGTTGTGCTATCATTTTTCATGACCAATGAATATTAACATGAACATTTATAGATTAGATTATTTAGAGATTAGATTGTTGAAAAAATTATTCAACAAGTACAACACTAGCTTAATTTTACTAGGAAAAAACTGCTGCGCTTTTGGTTTGCTTTGATGAACCATTTTCAGCTGCCAATTTTATCACTTGTTTAATTTTTCAGTTGATTAGAAGATATAATCCACTAAGTATGAGAATTTTATGACAGAGTTGTGAAACATATACTTGTTAATAAAAAATTAATTTAATGAGTAGAACAATAATTTTTATTGATAATATAATACATGATGTCAGTAAAAATTTCACTTTTTCACCATTTCTTTTTGGTATGCTAGATGAAGAGGTATACGTAGGCCTCCTTTTTACCCCTGATCAGCAATACAGCTCTTTCAATTATAAGTGTAATCCGAATCATATAACGTCGACATACTCAACTCCAAATGACTAAAATATTGAAATATTTGCAAAGAATTATCTTTTAGTATCCACCATAGAATTTTGGCCATAAAAAATCTTAAAAAGCAGTGTAAAAAGCTTGTTTTTTGATAGGTGGAGAAGGGATGCATAGACTTGAGGTCGGGTCATCTAATAGTACAAATATAAATTGAATGCAGCCAACTCAAAGTTTATGGTGAAAAGGATGCATATATTCACTGTAATTTCAACTGCTTTTTGTTATAGTTCTAATTGATAATCGAAAATAACTTTGTACTATGTTCAGTGAAATTAATAGATTAATAATTCCCATAAATTTCTAAATTAAAGATTATGATTCAAAAAAAATCCTTTTTTTTTTTTAAATTTACGTAAATGTCTAAATTGATACTTATAAAAACCATATCATCCTTTCATCAAGAGTTGAAACTAAACAAATAAAAAATTGATTAAAAAAGGAAAGAAAAAAATGTCTAAAAACTGTAAAACTAAACAAATCATTTGTAAAAGGAAAATAGACCATTTTACTAGCTTTATTACAAAGAAAAAGGAATTGATATTAGTTGTATGATACATAAAAAATAATCATTATAATAAATAATTGGTCAATAAAATAAAATTCTCAACGAACATATAAAAAAATTGAACAGATATTATAAAGAAATATAAAACACTTTAAAACCTAAAAAAAAAAATTATAATAGTATAGTAATTATCATAAAGAAAAAAACATCAAAATAATATAGTAATACCATCCTAACACATTTAAAAAACAATCATAATGATGTGGTAATTATCATAAAGAAATAAATAATTTCATCACACATTTAAACTTTAGGAACTAACTATTGAAACAATACCAATAATAATAAATAAATAAATGAATTTTCCTAATAATGTTATAATTATCGTAAAGAACTTAAATTATACTAAAAATAGATTTCTAAAAAATCTAAATCATACTTAAGAAATATGTGTATTAAAGACCTTAATTATATTAATAAGTCATCATTATAATAAAGAACTAGTCATTAAGATAAAGATACAATAATGATGTATAAGTAAAGAATAAAAAATATGAAATATAATGAAGGCAAATGATATTAAATATAGTAAAAGTTAAAATAGGTACTATAAGTAGTTTTTTTTTTTTAATGGACATCTACATAACATTATCAAAAAAAAAAAGTGACATTTTAAAATGAGACTCTAAAAATATACTTTTTGTGTAATTATTTATAAATTAAATTATTAACAAATTAATTTAATAATTAAAATGGTAATTTGTATCACAGACAAGCATTATATTATTCATTACTAGTGAAGATTATTGTTTTCATTTTATTGTATTTTTTTTGTTTAGATTTAAGATTGAGAGTAATTTTAGATCGTACGACTAAAACATTAATTTCTACTAATAGTAAGTAAAAAGAATAGATAGAAATTCCTACTAAAAAAGTATTATAATTAAGATTTTTTTAATGATTTAGCAAAAAAAAAAAAAAACCATTGGTAAACCATTAACATTAAAGTCATATCAGTACTAAAATATAATTAACATCTAATAGTGATATCAAAAAATTAAAATCTAATAGCTCATAATTGTGCTTATTGATAAGGTTTTTTTTTTTTTTTTAATCATACTAAAGAATTCTCCATAACTTAATTTTACTAGGAAAAAACTGTTAAATTTTTGGTTTGTTTTGATGACAACTATATTCAGTTGCCAATTTTATCATTTGTTTAATTTATGAGCTAATTAGAAGGTACAATGCACTAAATATGAGAATTCCATGACAAAATTCTGAAACAAACACTTGTTAACAAAAAAACAATTTTTGTAATGGGTAGATAAATAATTTGTATTGACAATATAAAATATAAGGTCTTATAGTAAAAATTTCACATTTTCGCCATTTCTTTTTAGTAAATAGTCTAATTGGTGGTGATTCTTGCGGTGTTAAGACTTGAGGAAGTTATGCTCATTCAAAGGAATGTTTCAACTCAAAATATAGTTGACCTTGTAATCTTTTTTTTTTTTTTTAATTTCTGTTGGGGTTAGACTTCGTCTTCCCATCACACCGTTAACTTTCAAACGTTAATTGAATGAACGTTTGTCGAATAAACGATGAGCTTTTAGGTCTAATCTACAATATCTTCACATACTTGGGCCGGACTTAACTTATGATACTATTTTTTCATTTTCTTAACTTATGATACTATTTTTTCATTTTCTTAACTTATGATACTATTTTTTCATTGTGAGCAATTATCATTCGTAATAATAGGCCGGACCCAATTTATGACTTTAATTCTTTCCATCATGAATTACAATTATTCGAACTCGAACGTCGAACCATTCAAACGTTTTCGGACGCATGTCGAATCTATTGTAAGCCACGAATGACATTGTCATAAGGTCCAAGCCTTGTTTCTTTTTATTCGTTCGTCACTCGTCCTTGACAAAACTATTAGGGACACTCCCTTAACTGTCAAGTCTATAGACAAGAATGACATGTCAAACCTTTTATAAAAACTGACAATAATGTCATATCTATAACTACTAAACCATTTTCTGTGAGACATTCCAATAACTGCTAAGTCCTTATCATGATATGTATCTCCAAAGATATTTCAGCAATAACCGTTCACTTAAAATTATGGGTACATAAGTACTGATCTTCCTCTATAAATAGAAGAAGAATCCCCTTCAGACAGGACATTTTGTCTAATTCTGACTAACATTTACATTTACGCTGTCAAAATTTACTCAAAGATTTTAACTTGATACATTTGATTACATTAAGATATAGTGAATATATCATACTTACAGAGGACATAGCACACAGTTTGGTGAACCTCTCTAATCTTGGTATTGTTGATTATGTTCTTATCTTCCTTGTTTGATTATTTTCATATCATGTTGCTTTATGAGTTTTATTAACGATTTCTAAGGGCCCAATCGATTATTTGCATCATCCGCTTTGACTAACTTTTGTTAAAATTCGACCGTAGATAAACAGCATCTACAATTTCTCAATTAAAATTTGATTTGGGTCTTTTGGTTACAAGTTTGTTTCCTTTCCCGCATTTGGGTAGTTGTAGATATATGAATTTTAGGTGTGTTTGCAGCAAATTTATGTATATCTCCCTTTTTTAATATTCTGCATCTCTACTTAGTTGGTTCTTCGACTCTGTAATGTTAGTTTTAATATTTTATTGACTGTTGCATCTTGAAAATTTGTTTGTAATTTTTTTAAATATATGATCCCTAATATGGATTTTAATTTTCCCCTGGTTCTCTCAAATATTTTCAATCTTTTTTTAGTATCGATTTCTTCAAAGATGTTTATAACTGATGGGTTTTGAGCCTTCCCAGGTTTCAATCTTAGTTTTGTGTTTAGTTTTTAGATTTAATATCTTTGTGGGTTTTTTTTTTTTTTTTTTTTTTTGTTTCCAACTATTTGCGAACTTTGAATATACACATAAAATGCAAACCATATAAAAAAGGTGAGAGATTGAAGCTAAGCACAACAAAAATGAAGAATATTCAAATTTAATAAGAAGCTTAAGTAATAAGAGGATTAAGGTCGGGAGTTTCTATCATGAGGAGTCTTTCGTTTTGCAACGGATTAAGGTTGGTTTTCTTTGATTGATTTTGGTTTTGATTTTGGGATTTTTTTATTGAATGATTTGATAATGTGTTTTTTTTCTCTCAGATCGGGTATTTGTATTTTTGTTATTGCATGAGTGCAAGATATGCTGAATTCTTTTGAAAAATGTAGACGTAAATGGTAAATAAACATTGTAATTTTTCTGCTTTCTTCATGTTATTGGTTAGGGCATTCTTTTTTTTTTTTTTTTTTTTTTTTTCTTTTCATTTTTTAGGTATGTGACAACATCTTTATGATGACATCTTTTTTCGAAGTCATTTTAGTGGTTTCAAAGTGCTATTCTTATTTAATCCACGTATACTCAATTCCTTGTTAAAAATTTTGTTTTCCTTTATATGCCTACGTATTACCAAAGACATACATTTTATTAGTTTGATTTTTTTATGCAGCAAACAGGCAATGAGCTCAAGGCAATGATCTCTGCAATTGAGTTGTTAAATCAAAACACAACCCGTGTATACGGATATTTGCTTACATATTGTATATTTCAATGCAATTTATTTGACATTTTATTTCAGACTCTTGTTGTTTCATATGAAATAATCATGTTTTTCTATATGATATGTAATCTATACTTCGAGCAATTGATGATTTTTAATAGTTCCTTAACGATTATCCGTACAAAGGAAATTATTTTTACATTTTATTTCCTGACATTTTTTAATTGATGTTTGGTTGGACATAGCTTGATCATCTCTTTGAATATATATCATTTAGAAATTAGATTGTGTTGTTTGATTTCTTCAATGGAGTGCATACATAAATCATTAGGAATAATATTAACTATCTACTCACATGGGGGTATGCACGTGTGGAGCATGTACCCTCAACTAGTGTGTATATATATATATATATATATATATACAATCAAAGCTTAGAATTTTACACCTAGCTCCCCCAAATAAGTCTCTATTGGCTTCTTGAATCTCCTTGAAACACCTTTGGAAAGCTTAGATTGAATTGGGTGTACTAGATCTCCTTGAAAAATAGTTGCTCGAAGTATTTACTTGAAATTTGG